>CAMPTQ010000003.1:0-2500 GCA_946965025.1 Blera fallax
ATATCGCAGTCCATGCTGTTATGTACTTTAATTAATTTTGAAGTGCTGCTTGGACTACATATGGTTGAGGGTTGTGAGACTATGCTAAATAAGTTGCTTGTATATGAAGAAGAAAAATTTAAGAAATTAATTTTTTTTTTATTTTTTCTTTTAAAATATGCTTAAGCACATGTTATATTATTGGATTTATATTATATATGAATTCATAATATTAATATATAAAATATACCATAAAATAAATGAATCTTAGTATTCTATATTATCAATTTTTTTGGGGAATGTCTAGCATAAAATATATTAAATTTTTTTTTTTATATTTATAAAAGATGTTGGATTTTAATAATAAAAATGGGAAATTATTATTATTATAATATAATAATAAATATATTTATAGAATTGCCCCTTATTTGATAATATATATAGAAAGGATTTTATTTAAAATTTGAGTATATTAAATAATATTTATTTATAGTATGTGTTAAACAACCTCAACTCATATGAGATAACTCCCTGAATTTAAGCATATTAATGAGGGAAGGAAAAGAAACTAACAAGGATTTTCTTAGTAGCGGCGAGCGAAAAGAAATCAGTTCAGCACTAAGCCATTTTGTCTTTATGGCAAATATGGGATGCAGTGTATGGAACATCTATAATCTAGTATGAGAAATTAATGATTTAAGTCCTTCTTAAATGAGGCCATTTACCCATAGAGGGTGCCAGGCCCGTATAACGTTAATGATTACTAGAAGATGTTTCCAAAGAGTCGTGTTGCTTGATAGTGCAGCACTAAGTTGGTGGTAAACTCCATCTAAAACTAAATATAACCATGAGACCGATAGTAAACAAGTACCGTGAGGGAAAGTTGAAAAGAACTCTGAATAGAGAGTTAAATAGTACGTGAAACTGCTTAGAGGTTAAGCCCGATGAACCTGAATATCCGTTATGGAAAATTCATCACTAATACTATGATATTTATCATATTATAGAAATAGTGTGCAATTTTTCCATATAAGGACATTGTAATCTGTTAATGTAATAAATATTTATCATAAGATCTTTTACTTAAGTTTATTCAAATTAGTTATTTTCGGATTTCTAACATAGAATAAATGTATTAGATTTGATAAATCATTGACAGATTTAATTATATAGAGTGCTTAAATTTTTCTTTTAAAATTTTACAATGGTGAATAAATCTATTGATTTATTTATATTGTATGCGCTTATATGATTAACAATGCGATAGATTCAGGATACCTTCGGGACCCGTCTTGAAACACGGACCAAGGAGTCTAACATATGTGCAAGTCATTGGGTATTTTTAATAAAACCCAATGGCATAATTAACTTAACTGTTTTAAATGGGATTAGTTTATATTTTATTATGAAATATAAATTCAATCCCGGGGCGTTCTATACAGTTATGCATAATGATATTTATATTATTTATGCCTCTAACTAGAGCGTACCTTGAGCATATATGCTGTGACCCGAAAGATGGTGAACTATACTTGATCAGGTTGAAGTCAGGGGAAACCCTGATGGAAGACCGAAACAGTTCTGACGTGCAAATCGATTGTCAGAATTGAGTATAGGGGCGAAAGACCAATCGAATCATCTAGTAGCTGGTTCCCTCCGAAGTTTCCCTCAGGATAGCTGGTGCAATTAAAAATTATGTAAAATAATCTTATCTGGTAAAGCGAATGATTAGAGGCATTAGGGTCGAAACGACCTTAACCTATTCTCAAACTTTAAATGGGTAAGAACCTAGCCTTTCTTGATATGAAGGTTTAGGTTGTGATATATTGTGCCCAGTGGGCCACTTTTGGTAAGCAGAACTGGCGCTGTGGGATGAACCAAACGTAATGTTACGGTGCCCAAATTAACAACTCATGCAGATACCATGAAAGGCGTTGGTTGCTTAAAACAGCAGGACGGTGGACATGGAAGTCGTAATCCGCTAAGGAGTGTGTAACAACTCACCTGCCGAAGCAACTAGCCCTTAAAATGGATGGCGCTTAAGTTGTATACCTATACATTACCGCTAAAGTAGATGATTTATATTTAATTTCGATTGAATATAAATTTTGAAACTTTAGTGAGTAGGAGGGTACAATGGTGTGCTTAGAAGTGTTTGGCGTAAGCCTGCATGGAGCCGCTATTGGTACAGATCTTGGTGGTAGTAGCAAATAATCGAATGAGACCTTGGAGGACTGAAGTGGAGAAGGGTTTCGTGTGAACAGTGGTTGATCACGAGTTAGTCGGTCCTAAGTTCAAGGCGAAAGCCGAAAATTTTCAAGTTATAAATAAAATATATTTTATTCTCGAATCAAAGAATTTTATTTAATTAAAAATAAATAAAGTTTATTCGTTTATTTATATATATAATTTAGATACTTGATAATTTTTGAACGAAAGGGAATACGGTTCCAATTCCGTAACCTGTTGAGTATCCGTTTGTTATTAAAAATGGGCATTTTGCTCATCCTGGCAACAGGAA
>CAMPTQ010000003.1:7500-10000 GCA_946965025.1 Blera fallax
GGTAGTACAACTATAATTGTGGATTGTACATTACCTTATGTATGCAAGCGTATTACCGGTGGAGTTCTAATATATGATGGTACTTGTATCATTATGTATACCTCCTATTTAAACCTGCTTCAGTGCTCTTCATCGAGTGTTGTTGTGGGCCGGTACAATTACTTTGAACAAATTAGAGTGCTTAAAGCAGGCTCCAAATGCCTGAATATTTTGTGCATGGAATAATGAAATAAGACCTCTGTTCTACTTTCATTGGTTTTTAGATCAAGAGGTAATGATTAATAGAAGCAGTTTGGGGGCATTAGTATTACGACGCGAGAGGTGAAATTCTTGGACCGTCGTAAGACTAACTTAAGCGAAAGCATTTGCCAAAGATGTTTTCATTAATCAAGAACGAAAGTTAGAGGTTCGAAGGCGATCAGATACCGCCCTAGTTCTAACCATAAACGATGCCAGCTAGCAATTGGGTGTAGCTACTTCTATGGCTCTCTCAGTCGCTTCCCGGGAAACCAAAGCTTTTGGGCTCCGGGGGAAGTATGGTTGCAAAGCTGAAACTTAAAGGAATTGACGGAAGGGCACCACCAGGAGTGGAGCCTGCGGCTTAATTTGACTCAACACGGGAAAACTTACCAGGTCCGAACATAAGTGTGTAAGACAGATTGATAGCTCTTTCTCGAATCTATGGGTGGTGGTGCATGGCCGTTCTTAGTTCGTGGAGTGATTTGTCTGGTTAATTCCGATAACGAACGAGACTCAAATATATTAAATAGATGCTTTCAGGATTATGGTGTTGAAGCTTGCATAGCCTTCATTTATGAATACAGTAAAATGTAGGAGTGTTTGAATGTGTTTATGTAAGTGGAGCCGTACCTGTTTGTTTGTCCCATTATAAGGACACTAGCTTCTTAAATGGACAAATTGCGTCTAGCAATAATGAGATTGAGCAATAACAGGTCTGTGATGCCCTTAGATGTCCTGGGCTGCACGCGCGCTACAATGAAAGTATCAACGTGTATTTCCTAGACCGAGAGGTCCGGGTAAACCGCTGAACCACTTTCATGCTTGGGATTGTGAACTGAAACTGTTCACATGAACTTGGAATTCCCAGTAAGTGTGAGTCATTAACTCGTATTGATTACGTCCCTGCCCTTTGTACACACCGCCCGTCGCTACTACCGATTGAATTATTTAGTGAGGTCTCCGGACGTGATCACTGTGACGCTCTCACGTGTTACGGTTGTTTCGCAGAAGTTGACCGAACTTGATTATTTAGAGGAAGTAAAAGTCGTAACAAGGTTTCCGTAGGTGAACCTGCGGAAGGATCATTAACGTGTTCCTTCTATAAAGAAACAAATATATAAGGCAAACAAATTTTGAACGCATGTTTTGTATTATTTGATTGGATAATATTTTCTTTCATTTAAATACGTAAACAAAAATTTTGAACGCATGTTTTGTATTATTTGATTGGATAATATTTTCTTTCATTTAAATACGTAAACAAAAATTTTGAACGCATGTTTTGTATTATTTGATTGGATAATATTTTCTTTCATTTAAATACGTAAACAAAAATTTTGAACGCATAAAACTAATGTCATATGTTGTACTTATTTCTGTTAAAAGAAAATTAAGTTAACGATTCTTTTGAATTGGACATTCGCAACAATAGACATTAGTTATTCATTTCTTTTCTTTTTTTTATAAAATGAATTAAGAAAAGAAAATGATAAAAAGAAAGATTTATTAAATAAAAATCACAAAAAAAAAGAAAAAAAATATTGAAAATATATTTGAAAAAAATATATAAAGAAAAATTTAAACAATTAAGTTAAAATTTTGTTTTGAACGTTGAATAACTTATGTATGTTTAAATATATTTATATATGATTATATTTTTAATTAATTTTTTTATTTTTTTTTTTTTTTATATATTTTCTTTCTTTTATAAAATCTGACTTGTACCAATAAAATAAATTTAAATACTCTAAGCGGTGGATCACTTGGCTCATGGGTCGATGAAGAACGCAGCAAACTGTGCGTCATCGTGTGAACTGCAGGACACATGAACATCGACATTTTGAACGCATATCGCAGTCCATGCTGTTATGTACTTTAATTAATTTTGAAGTGCTGCTTGGACTACATATGGTTGAGGGTTGTGAGACTATGCTAAATAAGTTGCTTGTATATGAAGAAGAAAAATTTAAGAAATTAATTTTTTTTTTATTTTTTCTTTTAAAATATGCTTAAGCACATGTTATATTATTGGATTTATATTATATATGAATTCATAATATTAATATATAAAATATACCATAAAATAAATGAATCTTAGTATTCTATATTATCAATTTTTTTGGGGAATGTCTAGCATAAAATATATTAAATTTTTTTTTTTATATTTATAAAAGATGTTGGATTTTAATAATAAAAATGGGAAATTATTATTATTATAATATAATAATAAATATATTTATAGAATTGCCCCTTATTTGAT
>CAMPTQ010000003.1:25000-32224 GCA_946965025.1 Blera fallax
CACTATTCTAGGAAATCTCTAAATATTTTTTTTATTTAGAGGGTTCTGAGGGCTTATTCATGAAGAAATTCGTGAAACTAAATTTGATACTTTTATTCATGAAGAGATTCGTGAAATTATAACTTTTCTTCTGGTAAGAGGCCATGGAAAGCAAATATTAATTTATTTGTCTTGTGGCTCAAATAGACTTTAAAGAGTTTTATATTATATGTATTTATATATAAAATGGTAGCATATTCTTTGTGTAATATAAAGGAAAAATTGATATGAAATATAAGGAATTCTTAATTCTTTTTCATAATAATATTTGTATATTTTTTTAATAATATAACAAATATGCTTTAAAATGAAGTAAATGAGAAATTAGTATTTTGAAAATAATCATTGATAATGTATTTGTGAAAGGTTTACTTAGTAAAAATTACTCAAATAAGTTGAAAAAATGTCTCTTATTTGGTGTTTATTTTTGATTTAAAGTAACTTTGACCTTTGTGAAATATATTAAAATCCTCTATGATTTTAAGAGTATATAAATCTTTCTCTCTGTCATATATAGAAATAACATGTAAATACCTTATTTTATAAAGTTGTATTTATCGTTTATTTCTTTAATTTATATATGTTTATGAGTTGAAGTTTCTCTTAATATTATTTAGATGGAATTAATGTTATTTTTCAAATGAAAATTTCAAATAATATTTTATTTTATAACATTATTCTGGTTGATCCTGCCAGTAGTTATATGCTTGTCTCAAAGATTAAGCCATGCATGTCTAAGTACACACGAATTAAAAGTGAAACCGCAAAAGGCTCATTATATCAGTTATGGTTCATTAGATCGTTAACAGTTACTTGGATAACTGTGGTAATTCTAGAGCTAATACATGCAATATAAACACGGACCTTATGGAACGTGTGCTTTTATTAGGCTAAAACCAAGCGATTTTTTCGGAAATCGTTATTATGGTTGAACTCTAGATAATTTGCCGATCGTATGGTCTCGTACCGACGACAGATCTTTCAAATGTCTGCCCTATCAACTATTGATGGTAGTATCTAGGACTACCATGGTTGCAACGGGTAACGGGGAATCAGGGTTCGATTCCGGAGAGGGAGCCTGAGAAACGGCTACCACATCTAAGGAAGGCAGCAGGCGCGTAAATTACCCACTCCCAGTTCGGGGAGGTAGTGACGAAAAATAACAATACAGGACTCATATCCGAGGCCCTGTAATTGGAATGAGTACACTTTAAATCCTTTAACAAGGACCTATTGGAGGGCAAGTCTGGTGCCAGCAGCCGCGGTAATTCCAGCTCCAATAGCGTATATTAAAGTTGTTGCGGTTAAAACGTTCGTAGTTGAATTTGTGCTTCATACGGGTAGTACAACTATAATTGTGGATTGTACATTACCTTATGTATGCAAGCGTATTACCGGTGGAGTTCTAATATATGATGGTACTTGTATCATTATGTATACCTCCTATTTAAACCTGCTTCAGTGCTCTTCATCGAGTGTTGTTGTGGGCCGGTACAATTACTTTGAACAAATTAGAGTGCTTAAAGCAGGCTCCAAATGCCTGAATATTTTGTGCATGGAATAATGAAATAAGACCTCTGTTCTACTTTCATTGGTTTTTAGATCAAGAGGTAATGATTAATAGAAGCAGTTTGGGGGCATTAGTATTACGACGCGAGAGGTGAAATTCTTGGACCGTCGTAAGACTAACTTAAGCGAAAGCATTTGCCAAAGATGTTTTCATTAATCAAGAACGAAAGTTAGAGGTTCGAAGGCGATCAGATACCGCCCTAGTTCTAACCATAAACGATGCCAGCTAGCAATTGGGTGTAGCTACTTCTATGGCTCTCTCAGTCGCTTCCCGGGAAACCAAAGCTTTTGGGCTCCGGGGGAAGTATGGTTGCAAAGCTGAAACTTAAAGGAATTGACGGAAGGGCACCACCAGGAGTGGAGCCTGCGGCTTAATTTGACTCAACACGGGAAAACTTACCAGGTCCGAACATAAGTGTGTAAGACAGATTGATAGCTCTTTCTCGAATCTATGGGTGGTGGTGCATGGCCGTTCTTAGTTCGTGGAGTGATTTGTCTGGTTAATTCCGATAACGAACGAGACTCAAATATATTAAATAGATGCTTTCAGGATTATGGTGTTGAAGCTTGCATAGCCTTCATTTATGAATACAGTAAAATGTAGGAGTGTTTGAATGTGTTTATGTAAGTGGAGCCGTACCTGTTTGTTTGTCCCATTATAAGGACACTAGCTTCTTAAATGGACAAATTGCGTCTAGCAATAATGAGATTGAGCAATAACAGGTCTGTGATGCCCTTAGATGTCCTGGGCTGCACGCGCGCTACAATGAAAGTATCAACGTGTATTTCCTAGACCGAGAGGTCCGGGTAAACCGCTGAACCACTTTCATGCTTGGGATTGTGAACTGAAACTGTTCACATGAACTTGGAATTCCCAGTAAGTGTGAGTCATTAACTCGTATTGATTACGTCCCTGCCCTTTGTACACACCGCCCGTCGCTACTACCGATTGAATTATTTAGTGAGGTCTCCGGACGTGATCACTGTGACGCTCTCACGTGTTACGGTTGTTTCGCAGAAGTTGACCGAACTTGATTATTTAGAGGAAGTAAAAGTCGTAACAAGGTTTCCGTAGGTGAACCTGCGGAAGGATCATTAACGTGTTCCTTCTATAAAGAAACAAATATATAAGGCAAACAAATTTTGAACGCATGTTTTGTATTATTTGATTGGATAATATTTTCTTTCATTTAAATACGTAAACAAAAATTTTGAACGCATGTTTTGTATTATTTGATTGGATAATATTTTCTTTCATTTAAATACGTAAACAAAAATTTTGAACGCATGTTTTGTATTATTTGATTGGATAATATTTTCTTTCATTTAAATACGTAAACAAAAATTTTGAACGCATAAAACTAATGTCATATGTTGTACTTATTTCTGTTAAAAGAAAATTAAGTTAACGATTCTTTTGAATTGGACATTCGCAACAATAGACATTAGTTATTCATTTCTTTTCTTTTTTTTATAAAATGAATTAAGAAAAGAAAATGATAAAAAGAAAGATTTATTAAATAAAAATCACAAAAAAAAAGAAAAAAAATATTGAAAATATATTTGAAAAAAATATATAAAGAAAAATTTAAACAATTAAGTTAAAATTTTGTTTTGAACGTTGAATAACTTATGTATGTTTAAATATATTTATATATGATTATATTTTTAATTAATTTTTTTATTTTTTTTTTTTTTTATATATTTTCTTTCTTTTATAAAATCTGACTTGTACCAATAAAATAAATTTAAATACTCTAAGCGGTGGATCACTTGGCTCATGGGTCGATGAAGAACGCAGCAAACTGTGCGTCATCGTGTGAACTGCAGGACACATGAACATCGACATTTTGAACGCATATCGCAGTCCATGCTGTTATGTACTTTAATTAATTTTGAAGTGCTGCTTGGACTACATATGGTTGAGGGTTGTGAGACTATGCTAAATAAGTTGCTTGTATATGAAGAAGAAAAATTTAAGAAATTAATTTTTTTTTTATTTTTTCTTTTAAAATATGCTTAAGCACATGTTATATTATTGGATTTATATTATATATGAATTCATAATATTAATATATAAAATATACCATAAAATAAATGAATCTTAGTATTCTATATTATCAATTTTTTTGGGGAATGTCTAGCATAAAATATATTAAATTTTTTTTTTTATATTTATAAAAGATGTTGGATTTTAATAATAAAAATGGGAAATTATTATTATTATAATATAATAATAAATATATTTATAGAATTGCCCCTTATTTGATAATATATATAGAAAGGATTTTATTTAAAATTTGAGTATATTAAATAATATTTATTTATAGTATGTGTTAAACAACCTCAACTCATATGAGATAACTCCCTGAATTTAAGCATATTAATGAGGGAAGGAAAAGAAACTAACAAGGATTTTCTTAGTAGCGGCGAGCGAAAAGAAATCAGTTCAGCACTAAGCCATTTTGTCTTTATGGCAAATATGGGATGCAGTGTATGGAACATCTATAATCTAGTATGAGAAATTAATGATTTAAGTCCTTCTTAAATGAGGCCATTTACCCATAGAGGGTGCCAGGCCCGTATAACGTTAATGATTACTAGAAGATGTTTCCAAAGAGTCGTGTTGCTTGATAGTGCAGCACTAAGTTGGTGGTAAACTCCATCTAAAACTAAATATAACCATGAGACCGATAGTAAACAAGTACCGTGAGGGAAAGTTGAAAAGAACTCTGAATAGAGAGTTAAATAGTACGTGAAACTGCTTAGAGGTTAAGCCCGATGAACCTGAATATCCGTTATGGAAAATTCATCACTAATACTATGATATTTATCATATTATAGAAATAGTGTGCAATTTTTCCATATAAGGACATTGTAATCTGTTAATGTAATAAATATTTATCATAAGATCTTTTACTTAAGTTTATTCAAATTAGTTATTTTCGGATTTCTAACATAGAATAAATGTATTAGATTTGATAAATCATTGACAGATTTAATTATATATAGTGCTTAAATTTTTCTTTTAAAATTTTACAATGGTGAATAAATCTATTGATTTATTTATATTGTATGCGCTTATATGATTAACAATGCGATAGATTCAGGATACCTTCGGGACCCGTCTTGAAACACGGACCAAGGAGTCTAACATATGTGCAAGTCATTGGGTATTTTTAATAAAACCCAATGGCATAATTAACTTAACTGTTTTAAATGGGATTAGTTTATATTTTATTATGAAATATAAATTCAATCCCGGGGCGTTCTATACAGTTATGCATAATGATATTTATATTATTTATGCCTCTAACTAGAGCGTACCTTGAGCATATATGCTGTGACCCGAAAGATGGTGAACTATACTTGATCAGGTTGAAGTCAGGGGAAACCCTGATGGAAGACCGAAACAGTTCTGACGTGCAAATCGATTGTCAGAATTGAGTATAGGGGCGAAAGACCAATCGAATCATCTAGTAGCTGGTTCCCTCCGAAGTTTCCCTCAGGATAGCTGGTGCAATTAAAAATTATGTAAAATAATCTTATCTGGTAAAGCGAATGATTAGAGGCATTAGGGTCGAAACGACCTTAACCTATTCTCAAACTTTAAATGGGTAAGAACCTAGCCTTTCTTGATATGAAGGTTTAGGTTGTGATATATTGTGCCCAGTGGGCCACTTTTGGTAAGCAGAACTGGCGCTGTGGGATGAACCAAACGTAATGTTACGGTGCCCAAATTAACAACTCATGCAGATACCATGAAAGGCGTTGGTTGCTTAAAACAGCAGGACGGTGGACATGGAAGTCGTAATCCGCTAAGGAGTGTGTAACAACTCACCTGCCGAAGCAACTAGCCCTTAAAATGGATGGCGCTTAAGTTGTATACCTATACATTACCGCTAAAGTAGATGATTTATATTTAATTTCGATTGAATATAAATTTTGAAACTTTAGTGAGTAGGAGGGTACAATGGTGTGCTTAGAAGTGTTTGGCGTAAGCCTGCATGGAGCCGCTATTGGTACAGATCTTGGTGGTAGTAGCAAATAATCGAATGAGACCTTGGAGGACTGAAGTGGAGAAGGGTTTCGTGTGAACAGTGGTTGATCACGAGTTAGTCGGTCCTAAGTTCAAGGCGAAAGCCGAAAATTTTCAAGTTATAAATAAAATATATTTTATTCTCGAATCAAAGAATTTTATTTAATTAAAAATAAATAAAGTTTATTCGTTTATTTATATATATAATTTAGATACTTGATAATTTTTGAACGAAAGGGAATACGGTTCCAATTCCGTAACCTGTTGAGTATCCGTTTGTTATTAAAAATGGGCATTTTGCTCATCCTGGCAACAGGAACGACCATAAAGAAGCCGTCGAGAGATATCGAAAGAGTTTTCTTTTCTGTTTTATAGTCGTACTACCATGGAAGTCTTTCGAAGAGAGATATGGTAGATGGACTAGAAGAGCATGACATTTACTGTTGTGTCGATATTTTCTCCTCGGACCTTGAAAATTTATGGTGGGGTCACGCAAACTTCTCAACAGGCCGTACCGATATCCGCAGCTGGTCTCCAAGGTGAAGAGTCTCTAGTCGATAGAATAATGTAGGTAAGGGAAGTCGGCAAATTAGATCCGTAACTTCGGGATAAGGATTGGCTCTGAAGATTGAGATAGTCGGGCTTGAATTGGAAGCAATAACATGGTTTATGTACTCGTTCTGGGTAAATAAAAATTTTCGGATTTTGTTCCCCGGATAGTAGTTTACGTAACCAATTGTGGAATTTTCTTGCTAAAAATCTTAAGATATATCGCAAGATATTTTCTTTTGATTTATAACGACTATCAATTAACAATCAATTCAGAACTGGCACGGACTTGGGGAATCCGACTGTCTAATTAAAACAAAGCATTGTGATGGCCCTAACGGGTGTTGACACAATGTGATTTCTGCCCAGTGCTCTGAATGTCAAAGTGAAGAAATTCAAGTAAGCGCGGGTAAACGGCGGGAGTAACTATGACTCTCTTAAGGTAGCCAAATGCCTCGTCATCTAATTAGTGACGCGCATGAATGGATTAACGAGATTCCTACTGTCCCTATCTACTATCTAGCGAAACCACAGCCAAGGGAACGGGCTTGGAATAATTAGCGGGGAAAGAAGACCCTGTTGAGCTTGACTCTAATCTGGCAGTGTAAGGAGACATAAGAGGTGTAGCATAAGTGGGAGATAGTTAATTTCGGTTAATTATCAACAATGAAATACCACTACTCTTATTGTTTCCTTACTTACTTGATTAAATGGAACGTGTATCATTTCCTAGCCATTATACGGATATATTTATATATCTTATGGTATTTGGTCTTGATGCAAGCTTCTTGATCAAAGTACGACGAGTTTGTTATATAATTATAAACAAATTTCGATGAAATAGTAATGTAGTAATATGTTGCTATATTAATTGAATTTGGTATAACTCCAACACTCAGGTATGATCCAATTCAAGGACATTGCCAGGTGGGGAGTTTGACTGGGGCGGTACATCTCTCAAATAATAACGGAGGTGTCCCAAGGCCAGCTCAGTGCGGACAGAAACCACACATAGAGCAAAAGGGCAA
>CAMPTQ010000004.1:0-73152 GCA_946965025.1 Blera fallax
GGTAGGCTTGGTATTGATACTACTTTTTTATAAGCTTCGGGGTTTTCTTCAACAACATTATCGACTGTGTTCCCTTGCGATATGCTCACCTAGTTTTCGGGAATTATATTTAGAATAAATCTACGAACAACATAAAAAATATAAAGTATAGTACCTACATATGTACATTTATGTGTTTTGATTACACCTATGTAACTGTGTTATTGATGTGTATCGCAAAAAAGAACTAGCTGCATAACTGAAGATAAATTTTTAACCTTGAAGGGTATAGTAAGATTTCATAAATTCCCATTTTCAAGACAAGGGCAAAAAGAAAAATGTATTAACTATATATTTAGCGATAAAAGAAAACTTATTAAATTATAGTGATATAAACGTATCTATATACATTTCAACAATCAATGTTAGCAACAGGTAAAACCAACGCCACCAAGAAAGCCAGAAGCAGTCAAGCAAGACCTTCGAATATATTACAATGGGAGAAATGTCCTCGACTTATACAACAATGTGGAAACGAACTCAACGACCTGGAAGTTTCGGTACTCACACTTGCCAGAAAGAAACAACATCTCCATGTTTTGGGCGAATCGATCTCTTTATAATCGACTTGGACCAAATGGTCTGACTCCTGTTTACACGATAAACAAATGTGAATGCTGTGATTTTCAATATACAAGTGATTGCCCCAATAGTTACTTAAGTGACACATCTCTAAATTTGTCTTCGACTACTTCATCGCCAATGATATTTACCACCGCTTCCACCAAAAAACCGGAATACAACACTTCAAAAGTAACAACCGTCTCTGCACAGTTGTCATCAAATGCAACACAGGCTATTAATCAGCAATCTCTCACAGGTTATAAAAACAGTTTCGAACTATCCAATAAGCAATTTTGTAATCAAAACAATGTGAACAAAGTCAAATTTAATGACATACTTTTCAAAAAGACAAATAATCTCACAAATATTAACACTAATAATTATAATAATATAAATAAGTTTAATAATCTAATTGGCACTACTAAAACTGCAGCTGAAATATCACAGTTAGCATCAGCTCTAGTTGCAGTTAATGTTACTAATTCACCCTCTAATACACCGCCTCCAAATATGATGATGAGCTATAGTAGCAACGCAATGCATCAAAATGGTTGCAGTGAACCAATGGCAAATAACTCAAAATGTAATGTACCACAAAACTTTTTTAGTTCTTCATTGTCGTTATCTAATTCAACAACTCCCGTCGCTGGAAATCATACTTTTCATAACAACCAGATCAATACAAACAACAGTATTTTTCTAAATCACAGTAATACTAATAATGCTAACAACAAACCCCAAATATCTTCTTCGAACAATTTTTATTCTCTTTTTAACTCGACTAACGCAAACAACTCTGCCATATATGCGTTCAATGCTAACGGCAATAACAATAGTAATACGTACATAAATTCTTTTAATTCAATGTCTAATAGTAGTAATAATATCAACAGCAATCCTCTCACAGTAACTTCCCAGCAGTATGGAAGAATGTACAAATATTTTTAAGAAACATTTTAGCGTGCATGAAACGCATACGTCCATAGCTTAGTATGATAGTTTACATATTTTTTTTATTCATTTTGTTGTATCTTATAGAAAATAACATCAGTTAGATTTTAGTACTAATTTTATTGACAATTTGGTTGCAATGCCTAGAGCCTATTATAAAAAAACAAATATGTTAGGTTCTTTTATCATGATACTGAAGGAAAAAAATTATATGTATTTACTACATTTTGTAAGTTCATATTATATTTTTAAATATTTAAGTTCAATAAGTAGGTTTATAATTTCTGTTTTATTTTTTGTATATATTGTACAAAGGTTAGTATCCTAGTTCTGAAATTGTGTATAAAACATCTTTCGCTACTTAAGTTATTTGATAGCTTTGTATTGAAAATGATGCTTTTGTCGTTCAATGAAAATATAAATGTGTTAATCACGACGAACCTTAAAATTGTTAAATGCTAATAGATGTGATAGTTTTTTTAATGCCAAAAATATATTGTATAATTTTGAACGACAAAACAATGTATTTTTGTAACTTTTAGATCGCAAT
This sequence comes from Blera fallax, assembly GCA_946965025.1. Taxonomy (NCBI): domain Eukaryota; kingdom Metazoa; phylum Arthropoda; class Insecta; order Diptera; family Syrphidae; genus Blera; species Blera fallax. Next base: position 2,105 of record CAMPTQ010000004.1, read on the forward strand.
CACAAATTACTTTATTTATTTAAAATTACATGAACGAAATTAAAAAAAGCTCAATTTCCAGTTACCGTCCTAAATAATTATTACTAGTTCTTTATAATGAAGTCCCACCATGTGATCAATATTGTTTTTAAAACCGATAACAAAGATATCTTCTTTTCCAAAAATGTTCTTTTTCAGCTCAAATTAAACCGAGTTAGAAAATTATCGAAAGCATTTTTTAAGAAGCTGATTGAGATAGATAATCGTTTTTGTGATCATTTTCTTGTCTTAGATAGTTTGTAAGTTTAATATGAAGAAACAAATATTTAATTTGATTATTTTCAGTATCAAAACATTAAGCTAATATATAATACAGAAAAGTGTAGACGGTACTTATATCACTTAATGCCATTGACGAAGTAATAATTATATTCAGCAAATAGTGAAAGAATTTTTACAATAACATTGAATATATATTTTTACGAATATTAATTTATAATTGATAATTACATCAGCAATATTAGTTCCTTACCATGACATTCAACACAAAGGCACATAACAGGAACGCGTAAAACATTGTACACTTTTATGTGTATTACTTTTTGTTATGATTCTTAATCATATCCATGTTCAGTAACTCAAATTTTGTTGCCTCACATGTGCACCTTAGTTTCTCTTTTGTTCCATAATAACCAATATGTATATTTGTTTTGATTCTAAGGTTATTCGTTTTTTTTTTATAAAATGCAAACTAAAATAACTGTATATAGATTAATAGGTCATCAGTGCATTTGGCCATAGCAAAAGAAAATATCATTTATTCCAGCCCTCAAAATATTCTTTTTTTGAAAAATAATATTTTACATTTAAATAAAATGTGCATCTAGAAGTGCACTAGCAATTGTTTTATTTACCAGCATTATAATAGACGAGGAAGCATGTGATTTTTTTTTCTAAATCATAAGAATTATAAGTAATATTTTTGCTATCTTATCCAGCTTATTTAGTTCTATTGCTTACCAAACTAATTTTCAATTAGAACTATCCAAATTAACTGATCTTTTAAATTAACGCGTGCTGGAAAAAGTATGCACATAAAGCTAATTCAAATACATATTACAGGGATAATATCCTCTGTAGTATGTATTAATATTTGCATGAAATGAAATTTTACTGTTAGGTGAAATTCGGGTTTGGTAACATTTATTTTCAATATTGTGTACTGATAATCTTTTATTGTTTGCAATAAGCACATGGTTTCAATGTTAAATTCAAATATTTTTTTGTTGAATATAATTTCGGCTTTTATTTTTGAATTAAAATTACATTTTTAGAAATAAATGCATTAATATGAGTACGTTACGTATGTATATATGTATATACATATATAAATATATAATACTAATCTGGTTGTATGTAAGATTTAAGAAAAAACCCAAGTGCTTACTAACTGAAAAAGAAACAGTAAAGTAAAAACAAATTAGAATAGTCATTGGAAGTCTTATTTAGAATTATAAGTTACCGAGTGAAAAAGCATACTCTAAAAAGTACTAGAAGTGAATTAAATAAATGTCAGGTTTAATTTTACTTGACTGGATTGATATTTGTAGAACTACAATTTCTCTTATTAACTAATTAATAACGTCATCTAGTCCAATAATATAGAATTATTTATTTATTGTTATTTTAAAAACTAATTTCATCGAGGCAAAGTCTGGAAATTCGATAATATTTTTTTTTGTTAAAAAATAAGTAAAGTACAATTAAAATGGGCTCATACAGAATTTTAATGAGTATTTTGTACATTTCCACTTTAAGATACAAAAGTTTTGTGGTATACATATCTCCAAACGTTTTGATAAAAATATGAGCTTTGCGTTAGTTTTTTTTTTTTTTGTTTAAATTTATAGAAGTAATGTATCAAATGAACACATTCGTTGCTCTTATATTTTACTTCTTTAGAAAACACATGGCTCATAATTCAAAATAATATTTCAGTTAACATTTAGCTTTGAGGACACAGAAAAACATTCGTTTTGTGTCACCGAATTTATAAACCATAATATATGTAATCTTGATATTAAGATAAAAATATGAAAACTAAACTACAAGTAGTAATTGTAGATGAAATAATTACTTGAGTGTTTAGATAGACGACCGTTGCCAATACAATTTTTAGATTGTTGAAATAAAACAAAGATTTTCAACTCGTTTGTGGAAATATAAATTATGAACAAAAGTAATGTATTCAAATTAATCAGAAACTTTATTTGTAAGTCAAATAATTTTAAGTGCTAATAGTGGTGACAATTGATTTATTAATTCATAACATGATCTAGTGTATATAAATAATTTTCAACTGTCTGAACGAAAACAAAGCTCCTGTAATATAAATATTATCATGAAGTATTTGAATGTGTCTTTAATGTTGTATCTGAGATATAAACGGTTTATATGTGGCTTGTATTGTATAATTCAAACCATCGAATCCTTAAGAAAGAAAGGAATGGAAACTATGACAAAATGATATGTCATAATTGCACTGTCAATCTTAAAATGAAATCAATAACAAATGAAAGACAGAAGAGAAAGTACATAGTTACTTTCAATATCTTATGTAAGCTAAAGTACTTAATTTGCCTTTATTTTAAATTTGCTGTTGGCTTTTTCATTCAACAGTTGAAGCACAGTGACATTATTTTACGACAATCACTTGGTTATAATAACAAATTTTATGCGTGATGTCTTCAAATTTATTGCATTATCCCACAAATACAAATAGCAGTCCTACTGTAAATTAAATTACAAGCAGAAGACATACAAACATATTAATGGAAGAATTTTTTTTCAAAAACTAAAAAAATACGGAAATTAATTTTTCCTAGAGTACAAATTTGTGCCTTATTTGTTGAGATAAATTTAAAAAAATAATAATAATAATTGGAATGTAAATGTACATATTTATCTCACAATACAAAATAATATCCGTAATACTTTATAATAATCATTATGTGCTTGTACTTTTAAGGAGCTAGAGGGCTATAATATGCTGTGGCCATGATTGCAGTCATTGAGCCATCTCATCCATCTATAGTCAATTACTGTTTTAACTATCCTCTGACTACAATGAATTATTATTTTTGTTTGGTTTACAATTTGATATGTTATTAACTATTTACTAAAGCAAAATCAAAGCATTGATATCGTTTAAGTGTAAGACCCATTACGAAATATTCATTCTATGTTAGGTTTTAAGCGTTTAAAGGTATATAAGCAAATGAAATTCCTGGAATTTGTAATCGTAGTTATAGGATAAAAGCAACAGTTTAAAGTCATATGTGCATGTATATACATACGTATATGCATATTGGCGTATGTATGCATGTGAATATTAGTGTATGTATGCATATATGCATTCCTTTAAAATATGCTGAAAAAGTTGTAAATATTCAAATAAACTAAAATTTGAAATACTGTGTAATCTTTACATCTGAGTTATAAGAAAAAATTAATTTGAACCAATATAGATTATATATATACATATATGTACTATTAAGTAAACTGAAGAAAAAAAAATGAGATAAACAAGAATAATTCTGAGACTGTTTTTTTCCATTGTGATAACGTTAAAACACTACAAAATAAATAATTATAATACTTGTAATGCAAAATGGTGTAAAATTTCACGTAAATATATGTCTTCGTTATTAATAAATTATACATGGTTTTTTTAAATATTTTAGTACATACATATGTATGTATATGGTTTCGTACGTGTAAGTAAACAAACGAAAATGCACATTGACGTTATAGTTAGTGGTTGGATCTTAATTTTTCAGTTTATTTTAAGGAAAACCCAAAACATTCCGACAGCCTATTTAAGCTAATTACCCTCCCTAGCAACCCAAAGTGAGCTAATTAAAATTTACAATTACCGACAAAACTCAAACCAAAAAAAGAAAACATATCTTACTATAGCTCTTACAGAAAAAATAAGTACAAAAACTGTGCCTGCACACTTCAAATATTCTGAGATGCGGTAGAGTTATTTTTCACATATGAAGGGTGAAATCAAAAATTGCATTAACAAGAAAAATAATCTCCACTTAACAAAAAATATAATTGACTTTTCTAGTTTGTTATTAGTTAAGATGATGTATTGTAGAGTTTATTGAGTGAAAGTTGTTTGGTTTGGTAATATACTATAGGTTATTGTTGGTTGTCTAATGCTAATGTATCAGTAATTAAAGATTATTTTGGGACTTGCTAGCGCTTGAACTCAGTTGAAATTTTTCGGGATGGTGGTGAGTTATGTGCAGTAAAGGTTAAGGTTCTCCTAAGTGTAATTAATTGCGAAGGCCAATTGGCATTGATTCGGAAAAAATTACGATAAAACGGTTGCAAATATTTTTTGTTAGTTTAAGTCCAAGGAATGCAGTTCGGTTGTCCATTTTGGGCAAAAGGAAGGCTATAAAAAAATAGATCGGAAAAGGAAAAGAAAAACGCTTAAAAAATACAAATAAACAGAAGAAAAAAAAGTGGAAGATAGTAACGTGTAATGTTAGGAAAATAATTGAAAAATCATTGGATGCTTAAGCAGAATATTGAACATTTTTTATTTACTCCAGCTATTCACAAATAAAATTCCATGACACATTTATGAAGCAAAGGATATAAAAGATAACCTCAAATTGATGTGTAAATGTTGTTTTTGAATTCAGTTCACATCGTTTCCCTTTCTTATTTTGCCAGCGCCATCTATATATCAGCTTTGTGCAACCGCATTCAACTTCATAAGGTTTAATAAATATACAGTTCCTAAAACTGTGCCAGAATGAACTTATCTGATAAAAGTACAACAAAAGTGCAACGCCACAATAGTTACATGGAAAACGAATAATTAATCATCTCCCTTAGTCTGTATGTATATTTTTACATATTTCAGCAGACCGCAAATAACAAGATCAAATAATACATTTGTGAAATAAGGGATATAAGTGATAACTTTAATTTATGTGTAAATGTTCTAGCACGGTTCGCTACCTTAGTCTTTCTAATTTTACCAGCGTCATGTATACATCAGGCTTGTGTTTATTAGAATAAAAATCAACCACATTCAACTTCGTTTATGTATACTAAATATACAGTTCCTAAAACAGTACCAGGATAAATTTATCCGAAAATACAGCGAAAATGCAGCAACTGAACACATGTTTAGGGAATGAGCATTTAATCCTCTCTAGCTGTGTACATTATTTATTTACTCTACCTGCTCACAAATAAAAAGATTGAATGATGCGTTTATGAAGTATAGAATATAAAATATAACAAGTTTGTGAGTAAACATTGTTCTTGATTCTAATTCACTGCATTTTTCTTTCCTATATCACCATCGCCATCTAGATATCAGTCTTGGGTCTATTAGAGGAAAAAATCAATCGCATCCAACTTCGTTTATGTGTACTAAAATACACAGTTCCTAGTAGTAGGAACACATTGACACAGCAACTTTGACAGCCGCCGGGCTAAAACAGCAAAAGCGATGTGAAACACATGAGCACAGCACAACAGTACACAGCGAAAATTGACATCTTAAAACTTACTTGTGTATTTGAAAAACAAAAAGTGAAATAAAAAATTATAATGATTGCGCCGTACAACTTTATGTCCTACTCTCGAGTAGTTTACATAATCATTGCTTTACATAATCATTCGTTGCACTTCCTTGAAACAAATAATAAAACAAATTCTTTTGTTTACATTTGAGGTGACAAATATAAAATATTTTCCGGTTGGGAGGTCTGAAAAATGGCGTCGCAAGGTTGGTTGCATTTGAACAGCACCAGCGAACTTAGAACTTAGGTCTAAAGTTGAAGTTGCTGTTGCTGTGACAATGTGTTCTGTCCCATTGAAAAGCATTGGTTCTAAAATTTTCGCTGTGGCTGCCAAAGTTGCTGTTGCTGTGTCATTGTGTTTCTACTATGACAAGATAAATTTATTTGACAATACAGCGAAAGTGGAAGAACTCAACAAAAGTTTAGGAAACGTATATTTAATCCTCTCTTATTGTGTACATATTTTATTTACTTCACGTGCTCAAAACAAACGAGATTGGATGATAGATTTATGAAATATGGAATGTAAGCAATAAATTAAGTTTGTTTCTAAATATTGTTCTTGAATTCGGTTCGGTACGATTTTTTTTTTTTACTTCATCCGGGCTATCTTGACATCAGTTTTGTTTTTATTAAGGGACCTATGCAACTGTAACCAACTTCATTTGTTTAGTAAATATTATTCAGTTCCTAAACTACCCGGATACATTTATCTGATGTCAATACAGCAAAAGTGCAAGAACTCCACACTTGCTAGGAAATGAAGACTTAATCCTCTTTTTAACTGTGTATGTATTTTTTTACTTTATTTCAGCTGCTCACATATAAGATTGAATAAACCATTAATTAAATTAAGGGTGCAAGTGAAACCTTCAATGTGTGTGTAAATCTTACAATTAACTGCGTATTTCCTTCTTATTTCTCCAGAACCATCTAGGCATCAGTCTTGCGTTTATTAGAGAACAATTTCCAACCGCACTCAACTTCGTTTATGTGTACTTAATATACACAGTTCCTAAAACTGTACCCAGATAAATTTGTCGGATGACAATACAGCGAAAGAGCAACAATTCATGTTTAGGAAAGGAACACAATCCACTCTAACTGTGTACATTATTTATTTATTTTACATGCTTACAAATAAAAAGATTGAATGATACGTTTGTGAAGTATAGAATATCAAATATAAAAAAATTGTGTGTAAGTATTGTTCTTAATTTCAATTTATTCGGTTTTTCTTTCCTATATCACCATCGCCATCTAGACATCAGTTTTGCGTTTATTCGAGGATTCACTACATTCCCCTTCTGTGGCAGCATTGCCAGACCAGAAATCTGAGAACTAGATGTCACTAGAATCACATTGTTACCAGCAGCAGTTTAAAGCAAAAATCCAGATGGCGCTATAATCGCGTTGTTCGGATTCAAAAACAAGAAGACGGTTGCAGTCAACAAAAACATTCAGTCTTCAGTCTCGATGAGTGCAATTTTGTATATTTAGTTTTAACATTAGTTTAAGATATTTTTCTTAATAAATAAAGGTGTAAAATAAGCGTTACATTTATCATTCAATCTGCAAGTGGTAACCCCACAATTGGTGACCCCTACGACAAAAAAAAAGTGAAAAAGAACAATATAAATAATATTATTTCACACACCTAAAAGTTCTGGAACAATCTGGTAACAATGCTTGAAACAAATAATTCAGGAGCGTCTACTGCCGCAACCAATTCCGGTCCTGAAGCGCCACAATCCAAAAACCCAGTCAATAAAACTAATGAAGACTTTGATAGCCAAGAAATCGCTGCGCTCAAGAACTTAAGAATACCTGCGTTTTGGAAGATCAATCCTGCACTTTGGTTCATCCAAGTCGAGGCCCAGTTTCACAATCACCGAATCACTTCCGACGTCAACAAGTTCAACGTTGTCATCGCTGCATTGGACCCAGAAATTCTTAATGAAGTTTCTGATTTAGTTCAGCAACCGCCAGCAAAAGATAAGTATGCTACTTTTAAAATACAGCTTATTTCCAGATTCACTGAGTCTAAGGAACGACAAATAAACAGACTCATGACTGGCTTGGAGCTGGGAGACAGACGACCAACCAGCCTACTCAGGGAGATGCGCAGATTGGCAGGCGAAAATGTTCCAGATGAAATGCTAACTACAATTTGGATGACTCGCATGCCAAACCATATCCGAGGAATTTTGTCTGCAAATCTCGGAATTTCATTGAACGCTCTTGCCGAAATAGCTGACAGAATTATGGACAACATGTCCAACCCACTTGTTTGTTCTACAAGTACACACGAGGAAGACTCGCCGAACGATGTACATCAACGTCTACGAACCATCGAAGTTACACTCTCGAGTTTAACCAAGTTGGTTCAGGAATTAACAACTGGCCACAGCCCACCCAATAGACGTCGATCACATTCAAGACCTCGTAATAGTGCCACGTCCCGATCCTCAACACCACACGGGGAACGCAAAATGTGTTACTTCCACAACAAGTTCGGCGAAAAGGCAAGGAAGTGTTCAAAACCATGTTCCTATCCTGAGTCAAACTAAAAACGCTGTTGTCCACTGAGGCGGGAGATAACAGCGTAAGAAGAAACAAGGAATACCGCCTACACGCTTTTGATAAATACACCAACCAGAAATTCCTCATCGATTCAGGCTCAACAATATCCGTTTTACCTCGACCCATTGGTTACAAAGCATCCCCTCAATATCCAACTCTCTACGCAGCAAATAACTCTCCCATTCAGACATACGGTGAAAAGATGCTTACCCTCAACCTAGGACTGCGACGAACAATCAAGTGGCCCTTCATAATTGCCGATGTCAAGACAGCAATAATTGGAGCTGATCTACTTGCACATTATGGATTGATCATCGACCTAAAATCCAGACGTCTCATCGATGCAACTACATCGCTAACGGCATCAGGCAGGGTGCAACCAGCATCCATCTTTGGACTATCCACAATTGACGGACGACACTCATATAGCAATATCCTCAAAGAGTTCTTGGACCCTACTACCAGCATCCGCACTCACTTAAACGACTGTACTGTGCAACACCAAATCATCACCACTGATCAACCGATTGCTGAACGTCCACGACGACTCACAGGTGACAAACTCAAGCAGGCCAAAACTGAGTTCCACGATTTAGTTGAAAAAGGCATCTGTCGACAGTCTAACAGTCCATGGGCAAGTCCTCTTCATCTGGTAGAGAAAAAAACTGGCGGGTGGCGATCATGTGGGGACTACAGGCGCCTTAATGCTCAGACACAGGCAGATCGGTACCCGATACCACATATAATGGATTTCACTGAGTCGCTCAATAAAAAAAGTTTTTTCACCATCCTCGATCTTGATAAGGCGTATTACCAAATTCCAATGGCACCCGAAGACGTTAAGAAAACAGCAGTAACAACTCCATTCGGGCTGTTTGAATTCACCGTTATGCCATTCGGACTTAGAAATGCTACGCAGACATTTCAAAGGCACATGGACAATGTTCTTCGCGGTCTCGAATTTGTTTTCTGTTACGTAGACGACATTTTAATCTTCTCCGATTCAGAAGAGCTACACCGAGAGCACATTCGCAAGGTCCTGCGCCGCTTCAAAGAACATGGCCTTCGCATCAATGTCAACAAGTGTGTCTTTGGAAAACCAGAAGTTACTTACTTGGGTCACACCATCAACAGTTCCGGTAGCAAACCCCCAGAAGACAGGATACAAGCGATTCAGCAATACCCAAAACCAACAACCATTAAGGAACTTCGCCGCTTTCTCGGTATAGTTAACTACTACCGTCGCTATATCCCCAATTGCGCTCACATCCAAGCACCTCTTAACGGATTCCTCAAAAATTCCAAAAAGAACGATAAGCGACAGATTCCATGGACGTCACAGACTGAGGAAGCTTTTATGCAGTGCAAAGAGAGCATAAGCGAAGCAACGATGCTGAACCACATCGATCCCGAAGCAACGTTCATCTTGACAACTGACGCATCTGATACTGCAGTTGGTGCAAAGCTCGAGCAGATGAAAAACAACAGTTTCCAGCCAATCGGCCTATTTTCCTGCAAGCTCTCTCCAACTCAAAGTCGATATTGCACGTATGATCGGGAGTTACTGGCAATGTATCTTGCAGTTAAATTTTTTAAACATCTTCTCGACGGCCGGAACTTTGTCATTCAAACAGACCACAAGCCACTTATTTATGCGTTCCAACAGCGATCGGACAAGGCTTCACAAAGACGACTTCGGCAACTGGACTACATTTCCCAATATACCACGGACATAGTGTATCTTCCAGGTAAAGACAACACAGTTGCGGACGCACTCTCACGCGTAAACGCAATCACTATGCCATTCAGAATAGATCATCGAGAACTACAAACACTACAGCAACAAGACACCGAACTTCACACCATTTTAAAAAACGATTCATCACTCAAGCTACAACAACTCGCAATAGAACCAGACTGCATGATATACTGCGATATTTCCACCAATTTGATAAGACCCTACATACCACAACCACTACGCAGAAAAGCTTTTGATTCTGTACACGGTCTGTCACATCCTGGTGGAAGAACAACTAGTCACCAGCTTCGCCAAAAGTTTGTTTGGCCGAGTATCAGGAAAGACGCTACGCAATGGTCTCGGTCGTGCTTACAATGTCAACGCTCGAAGATTTATAAGCACAATCATCTAGAGCCGAATGCAATATATGTACCAAACAGTCGTTTTCACCACGTTCACATTGACCTGATAGTGCTCCCTTTATGTGAAGGATACAAATACTGCCTCACAATGATCGATCGGTACACCAGATGGCCAGAAGCCATCCCCATCAAGGACATGTATGCAGACACGGTAGCAACGGCGTTCTACACTCACTGGATTGCACGCTTTGGTTCACCCAAAACCTTGACCACGGACCAAGGATCGCAATTTGAGTCTGCGTTATTTAAAGCACTCACAAACATGTGCGGAACCAGTAAAATACGCACATCACCGTATCACCCAGCATCTAATGGCATTGTTGAACGTTGGCATAGACCATTGAAAGCCGCACTTATGTGTCACCAACCAAGCAAATGGGTTGAAGCTCTTCCGACTGTGCTACTAGGATTAAGAACTTCGTACAAGGAGGATATCAAAGCATCAGCAGCCGAAATGCTTTATGGTACGAACATCCTGATTCCTGGCGAATTTTTTGTGAATGAAGATGTTCCTGCCGATCCGCAGATATTTGTGGAGAAACATCGCGAAATTATGCGCAAATTTCGACCAACACCAACGACACATCACACAAAAAATAGAATTTTCGTTCTTCCAGATTTGTACAAATGCTCCCACGTCTTCCTTCGATGTGACGCCGTCAAGAAACCACTGGAGCAGCCGTATTCTGGACCACATAAAATTATAAATCGAATCAACGATAGATTATTTACAATTCTCGCTGAAGGACGAACGCTTAATATTTCCGTCGACAGGCTAAAACCAGCACATCTAGACATCGAAATGCACATGGATTCTCAAAATCAACAAATAGAAACAAAAACATATGTAAAGAAAAAAGTGACATTTGACAATTCGTGCCATCGTCACTAAGGGGGGAGTAATGTGGCAGCATTGCCAGACCAGAAATCTGAGAACTAGATGTCACTAGAATCACATTGTTACCAGCAGCAGTTTAAAGCAAAAATCCAGATGGCGCTATAATCGCGTTGTTCGGATTCAAAAACAAGAAGACGGTTGCAGTCAACAAAAACATTCAGTCTTCAGTCTCGATGAGTGCAATTTTGTATATTTAGTTTTAACATTAGTTTAAGATATTTTTCTTAATAAATAAAGGTGTAAAATAAGCGTTACATTTATCATTCAATCTGCAAGTGGTAACCCCACACTTCTGTGGTAATCTCACAATAAAATATGAAAACGAAACTGAATTATAAAATCAAACTTTTATTAAAACTAACCAAACTATTCTATTACGATGTCCAAAATGCGATGATTCTAAAAACGCGCTCTATGTTTGACTGTCTATCCACTTAATTCTCTTGCATGCCAATCTCTTCGCCGGTAGGGGCGCTGGTGAGAAGAAAAAGGAATAGAAGTTCGCCACATCTACTCCCCCTCTAGTGACCTGTCAGTGTCAGCTGTTAGGTTGCGATTTTCAAAAATGTACGTGTTTTCTTTGTGTTGCTGGTCCGCCGTATGTTTTTAATGCCGGTCTCTTTAGATTTTGTTCACACGATGATGATGAAGCATCCGTTCCTATTGCTGCTGTTGGTGGACTTCCTCGTTGGCTTGTGGAATCGTCGGTGGAGAGAATTTCATTCGGTGTTACTTCAATGAAAGCTGGCTTGAGTCTGTCGACTGATATTTCGGTCGGAATTCCTTTGAAGTTGATCTTGAAATGTGTTTTGTTTCTTCCTAGGACAGCGTACGGACCTTCATACGGCTGGTCTAATGGCCTTTTAACACTATCGACTCTGATGAACACATGTGAACTCAAGAATAGTGACTTGTGGGTGAAAACACGAACTTTGTGGTGATGAGCCGTAGGTTGCGATCGAACTTTGCGGATCGATTGTCTGAGGTGTTCGAGGAAATATCTTGGATCCTGGGATGGTTCGTCCCCGATGAAATATTCTCCTGGTATCCTCAGTGTCGTTCCGTATGTAAGTTCGGCTGCTGAAGTTCCGATGTCTTCCTTGATGCTGTTGCGGAGTCCGAGCATGACAGTGGGTAGCACTTTTGTCCAGTCCGATGTTTCGTAGCACTTGATAGCAGTTTTGAAAGTGCGGTGCCATCGCTCGATTGAACCGTTGGACTGTGGATGGTATGCCGTCGTTCGGCAGGTTCTGCTCCCAATCATTGCTGCTAAGGCATCGAATAGTTGCGAGTTAAACTGTGAACCCCGATCAGTTGTTATCACAGCTGGTGCTCCAAACCGTGCGACCCATGTTGAGAAAAAGGCGTCGATGACAATCTCGGCGGTGATGTTTTTAATCGGCACTGCTTCCGGCCAACGAGTAAATCGGTCAATCATCGTTAGGCAGTACCGATATCCCTGTGATTCGACCATTGGTCCCACGATGTCAAGATGCACGTGGTAGAATCGTTGGTCTGGTACTCTGATGTGCTCGGGTGGCCTGCGAGTATGACGGTGGATTTTGGATCGTTGGCAAGGAAGGCATGTTTTAGCCCAACCGGTGATGTCCTTATTCATATACGGCCATACAAACTTCTTCGCGATCGCTTTGCGTGTTGCTCTGCCGCTAGTGTGTGCAGTATTGTGCACGACGTCGTAAATCCGTTTGCGTAGTGATTTCGGAATGTATGGTCGGATTTCTTCGGTGGAGGTGTCGCAGTAAATAAGTGTTTCGGTTCCGTCGACTCGTAGCTTTTTTAGCTGCAGGGCTCCTGGGTCTTGGAGAAACGATTGTAACTCAGCGTCTTTTTCCTGCTCCGCGGCGATGTTCTCTGTGGTGACGATGAGTGGCAGGTCAATATTATTAATTCTGGAGAGCGCGTCCGCTACTTCGTTGTCTAGTCCGGGTATATAAACGATTTTTTTGATGAATTGGCTGATAAAATCTAGTTGTCGTTGCTGTCTGGGTGATGCTTTTGTTGGAGGCTGGTGAAAAGCGTACGTCAGCGGTTTATGATCGGTGTAAAGCTCTGTTTCCCGGCCTTCGATCATGTGCCGGAAAAATTTGATACCCAAATAGGCTGCCAGAAGCTCGCGATCGTAGGTGCAGTAACGTCTTTGTGTGTCTGAGAGTTTCTTGGAGAAGAACCCAAGTGGTTGTGGTACCTCATTCACTATTTGCTCCAGCGTCGCTCCCACAGCTGTGTCTGAAGCGTCTGTGACGAGTCTCAGCCCGACTCGTTCCATGGGGTGAACAAGCAACGTTGCGCGTGCAAGTTGGTCTTTGCACCGTTGAAAAGCATGTTTTGTTTCTTCTGTCCAGACTAAAGGCCGCTTGTCGTTCTTTCTTGATCCTACTGTCATTGCGTGTAGTGGCGCTTGTGCCTCGGCCGCGTTGGGAATACAAGGCCGGTAGAAATTGATAGCTCCGAGGAACCTGCGGAGTTCGATGAAGGTCTGCGGCAACTTCCAGTCCAACAAGGCTTGAATCCTGTGAGGTAAAGGGCTCGTTCCATTGGCCGTTACTAAATAGCCTAAATATTCCACCTCTGATTTCCCCAGCTGGCATTTTTCGGTCTTCATGGTCAATCCGTGTTTCTGCAAGCGTTCGAGGACTTGTCTCAAGTGATCCTTGTGTTCTTTCAATGTCCTTGATGCGATTAGAATATCGTCGATGTAACAAAAGATGAAATCCAGGCCTCGAAGTACTGTGTCGATGAACCGTTGAAAAGACTGAGCGGCGTTGGCCAGGCCGAATGGCATGACGTTAAACTCAAATAATCCAAACGGGGTGATTATTGCTGTCTTCGGACGATCTTCGGGTGACATCGGTATTTGGAAATAGGCTCGTTCTAGGTCCAACGTGGAAAATATTTGACACCCATGCAGACGGTGCGCGTAGTCCCGTATGTGAGGAACAGGGTACTTATCAGGCACTGTAATAGCGTTTAGTCGCCTGTAGTCCCCGCAGATGCGCCAGGTTGCGTCCTTCTTTCGTCGCATTAGTATAGCACTCGAAAACTGACTGTCCGAAGGTTGTATGATGCCGTCTGCGATCCATGTCTCGATTTCTCGTTTGGCCCAGCGTAACCTTTCGGGAGAAAGCCGTCGAGCACGATCGTGGCAAGGTGGTCCTTTAGTTAGGATGTGGTGCCGTACTTGGTGTTGTGGTTCTCGAAGTCGCGCGGGTCGTGTGACACTTATAAATTCTCGAACTATCGCATGGTAATCAGTGTCCTTGCTGAGCGTAGTCACCGTCGGAACGCTGGTCGTGGTTATCTTTCCCAGCGTTGTGATCTTCGTAGTGCCGTCGATTAAGCGTCGATTCCTGAGATCGGGTAGGAGATGGAACTCGTGTAAGAAATCGTTCCCGAGGATTGGTTGTGTAACGTTTGCTATAATGAAATTCCATGTAAAAGATCGTCGTAAGCCCAGATCGAGTGTCAAGCGGGTTTCACCATATGTGTCTATTCTGGTTTTATTCGCTGCGTAGAGTTTGCGTTCGGTTGGCGACGTTTTCCTCCTTGTCTGACGTGGTATCACGGATACGTCGGCTCCTGTGTCAATTAGAAACCGCGTTCCTGTTTTACGATCCGAAACAAGGAGTCGTTTCGAGGCTGGAGATGCGCCGGCGGCTGCCTCGACTCGCGCCGACGAAATTAGTTTTCCTGCCGCTGATTCCAACGGCACGGTGAACGACAATTTCGAGCATTTTCACCGAAACGATTATGGTAGTAGCAATAATCCGAATTTGGTTTGTTGTCACGCTTACGGGATGTTGATCGTTCTCGTCCTCTGTTGCCATCACGATTTTTGCGTGGCCGGAATCGATTTGTACGGACTTCGTGTGACAAAGCCTCTATAGCAAGTCTTAACTCGTTCATCTCCGCACGGTAAGACCCGTCGATGTTTGTTGCCGCTGGTCCTGTGACGGTTGGTTTTGTAGCTGTGTCTTCGCGTCCAGATCCATGTGTTAAACCAGGAGAATGGATTAGATTGATGTACGGAGGCATTGCTTCCATCACTCGGTCCGCCTGTGTCGCCAGTGCTGTAAGGTCGTTCGTGGCGTTTGCTGCCAGGATACCTCGAACGTTGTCCGGGAATTGTTCGAGAAACAGCGTCCTAAGTACGGGATCGCCGACTTGTCCTCCTGACAAATTTCGGAGCTTCTGGAGGAAAAGGGATGGTTTTTCATCACCGAGCGTCTGTCCGCGTAGCAGGCGGCGAAGTTGGGTCTCAGCAGAGTCTCCGAAACTGGAAATTATTCTTCTTTTGATTGTTTCGTATTTTTCGGTTGCTGGAGGTGAGTCGACTACGTCGCCGATAACGGAGAGCATATCACAGTCGAGATTCAAAAGGACATGTCTAAAACGGGTGTCATCAGAAGTGATTCGGTGCAATGCAAATGCGGTTTCGGCAATTGTGAACCATCTCGCTGGCATACTGCGCCAAAAGGGTTGTGGTAGTTTGAGAACTTGTACTGACCCGATGAAAGTAGTATCGATCCCTAGGCCAGAACTCGCCGCCGTCTGGTCGTCTATTGGCGCCTCCTTTATTTGCTCTGCGGTAGGAGTGGTCATTTTCGCGTTTCCTAGCGCGTCTTTCGTTGATTCTGGGTTGTCGTGAGTAATCACGTCGGGGTCACCAACTTTTACTGTGGTAATCTCACAATAAAATATGAAAACGAAACTGAATTATAAAATCAAACTTTTATTAAAACTAACCAAACTATTCTATTACGATGTCCAAAATGCGATGATTCTAAAAACGCGCTCTATGTTTGACTGTCTATCCACTTAATTCTCTTGCATGCCAATCTCTTCGCCGGTAGGGGCGCTGGTGAGAAGAAAAAGGAATAGAAGTTCGCCACACTTCTTATATTACCATCGCCATCTAGACATGAGTTTTATGTTTATTGGAAGATTCACTACGTTTCTTTCTTATATCACCATCGCCATCTAGACATCAGTCTTGTGATTTTAGAGGAATAATGCAACCGCACTCAACTTCGTTTATGTGTACTAAATATACACAGATTCTAAAACTGTACTAAGATAAATTTATCCGACGACAAAATGGTTTGGAAAATGGTTGAGTTTTCGAAACGAATGCAATTTTCTTACCGTGAACATTATTTATTTACTTTACCTGCTCACAAATGAAACGATTGAGTGATACGATTTTGAAGTATAGAACATAAAATACAACAAATTTGTGTGTAAACATTATTCCTCAATTCAACTTACTACATTTTCTTTCTTATATTACCATCGCCATCTAGATATCAGTCTTTGGTTCATTAGAGGAATATGGCAACCACATTCAACTTCACTTTGTTTATGGGTACTAAAAATACACAGTTCCTAAAACTACCAGGTTAAATTTATCGGACGACAATACAATGAAATTGCGACGCTACAACAGTTACGCGGAAAACGAAACATTTAACCCTTTTTCTAATTGCGTACCCTTTTTTTTACTTCAGTTGTTCACAAATAACAAGATTGGATAATACGGCGTATAAAATGAAGAATATAAATAATAACTTTAATTCAGTTGAATGTTCTGAATTCAATTCGGGAGTGTATAACAAGAGTAATAAAAAAATTAATTATACGGGTTCTAAAACCATACCACGATAAATTTATTTAGTGTTGACCGTCGAAACCAACAACGACGAAGACGAAATCCAGTTTCCAAGAAATAGATATAAGGAAATGGATGGGGTTACACTGGAAAATTTTAGAGACAAAATGGAGCAATCCATGAACTATACAGCGTATGTAAAGTTATTGTTTAGTATGTTATCTACTTTAAACTATTATACTTTTTTCATCTTTTTAGAGAAGAAAATCACGAAGGGAAAATTGACTACGAAGTTTTCGTCGACCGTTTCCATGAACCATCAAAGGAAATTGGTTTCAAATTGGCTGTACTTTTAACTAACTTTAGTGAACATATGCCAAATGAACCTCGTCTAGGTAGATTTCTATAAACAGTTTGTTCCATTTTAATTTACTTTTAACTATTCTTAGGGCGCATAGAAATCTTGGAAAGCTCAAAGCGTATAGAACGTGTGTAGTTTGAAATCAAGGAATCGAATATCGAACAATGGGAAAAACTTCAGATAGAAGAATCGAAATAAGCATTGTTTTACTCAATAGTAACTGAAGGCGGTCACAAGGAAAAACTTGAAGCGGTAGTTAACTTTTGTGAAGACGCTATATTTGAAATGACACGTGCTTCAGGATTTATAGCAACAGATGAATATGCTGGACAAGAAACGTGTGTTTGGAATATGTATCAACAAAGAAGTTGGTGATTGCTTCCGTAAGCAGTATGAAGATGAATTATCTGGCGGAAGTGAGTGTTAAAAATGTGTTATAGAAATTTTCAACTTGGTTTTGTAATATTAATAAGTGACTTGTGCAAAATAATAGGATTAATGTCGAAAACATTAAAGTAATTTTCACCTTACTATGCCTCTATAAAAAAATGAAACATTTTACTGATATTATTCCTTTTTGATCATTCATGTATAACTACAATCACTGGTCAGAGTTTCATAAAATTTACTGCACATCCTTTTACGGGTGCAACCTACTCAGGCATGTACAACGTGATTCGTTAGAAGGCGTAAGGGATTACCTTGATGTTTTAGACTGCGCGACAGGTTAAGACTTGTTGGATTTGGCGCTCAAGTATATTCTTGACAGTTCATTGAGAAAGAGGGAAGTGAGGAACAGACGCTTTGAAGTGTTTTTTGTTACTTTTAGTGCCGGGAATGAGAAATCGGGTACGGTGTTAGTTTTTTTGGGGTTTTTGTTGGTTATTGACGTCGCTTATTTGTAGGCGTGGCATGACATACATATATAGGCGTGTGGTAGGTTATAGGTCATCGGATGGGTTATGTGGGAATGGTTGGGGAGGGGGCATTGGGCCAGGGGAAAGTGGCGAAAGGACACTTTTAAGGCATGCAATTGCTCAACTTTCGGCGAGGGGACGATTGTGGGCGTGGCATTGCATGCACGGACTTGAAAGTTGTCTCAGCTTGTAGATCAGAGGATTGGGTAAGGGGTTGGGGGGTGGGGAAGGGGCATTGAGTGAGATGAAAGTGTCGAAAAGACGCTTTGAAAGGCTTTTTTTTGTTACTTTAAGTCACGGGAATGAGAAATCGGGTACGGTGTTAGTTTTTTTGGGGTTTTTGTTGGTTATTGACGTCGCTTATTTGTAGGCGTGGCATGACATACATATATAGGCGTGTGGTAGGTTATAGGTCATCGGATGGGTTATGTGGGAATGGTTGGGGAGGGGGCATTGGGCCAGGGGAAAGTGGCGAAAGGACACTTTTAAGGCATGCAATTGCTCAACTTTCGGCGAGGGGACGATTGTGGGCGTGGCATTGCATGCACGGACTTGAAAGTTGTCTCAGCTTGTAGATCAGAGGATTGGGTAAGGGGTTGGGGGGTGGGGAAGGGGCATTGAGTGAGAGGAAAGTGCCGAAAAGACGCTTTGAAAGGCTTTTTTTGTTACTTTAAGTCACGGGAATGAGAAATCGGGTACGGTGTTAGTTTTTTTGGGGTTTTTGTTGGTTATTGACGTCGCTTATTTGTAGGCGTGGCATGACATACATATATAGGCGTGTGGTAGGTTATAGGTCATCGGATGGGTTATGTGGGAATGGTTGGGGAGGGGGCATTGGGCCAGGGGAAAGTGGCGAAAGGACACTTTTAAGGCATGCAATTGCTCAACTTTCGGCGAGGGGACGATTGTGGGCGTGGCATTGCATGCACGGACTTGAAAGTTGTCTCAGCTTGTAGATCAGAGGATTGGGTAAGGGGTTGGGGGGTGGGGAAGGGGCATTGAGTGAGAGGAAAGTGCCGAAAAGACGCTTTGAAAGGCTTTTTTTGTTACTTTAAGTCACGGGAATGAGAAATCGGGTACGGTGTTAGTTTTTTTGGGGTTTTTGTTGGTTATTGACGTCGCTTATTTGTAGGCGTGGCATGACATACATATATAGGCGTGTGGTAGGTTATAGGTCATCGGATGGGTTATGTGGGAATGGTTGGGGAGGGGGCATTGGGCCAGGGGAAAGTGGCGAAAGGACACTTTTAAGGCATGCAATTGCTCAACTTTCGGCGAGGGGACGATTGTGGGCGTGGCATTGCATGCACGGACTTGAAAGTTGTCTCAGCTTGTAGATCAGAGGATTGGGTAAGGGGTTGGGGGGTGGGGAAGGGGCATTGAGTGAGAGGAAAGTGCCGAAAAGACGCTTTGAAAGGCTTTTTTTGTTACTTTAAGTCACGGGAATGAGAAATCGGGTACGGTGTTAGTTTTTTTGGGGTTTTTGTTGGTTATTGACGTCGCTTATTTGTAGGCGTGGCATGACATACATATATAGGCGTGTGGTAGGTTATAGGTCATCGGATGGGTTATGTGGGAATGGTTGGGGAGGGGGCATTGGGCCAGGGGAAAGTGGCGAAAGGACACTTTTAAGGCATGCAATTGCTCAACTTTCGGCGAGGGGACGATTGTGGGCGTGGCATTGCATGCACGGACTTGAAAGTTGTCTCAGCTTGTAGATCAGAGGATTGGGTAAGGGGTTGGGGGGTGGGGAAGGGGCATTGAGTGAGAGGAAAGTGCCGAAAAGACGCTTTGAAAGGCTTTTTTTGTTACTTTAAGTCACGGGAATGAGAAATCGGGTACGGTGTTAGTTTTTTTGGGGTTTTTGTTGGTTATTGACGTCGCTTATTTGTAGGCGTGGCATGACATACATATATAGGCGTGTGGTAGGTTATAGGTCATCGGATGGGTTATGTGGGAATGGTTGGGGAGGGGGCATTGGGCCAGGGGAAAGTGGCGAAAGGACACTTTTAAGGCATGCAATTGCTCAACTTTCGGCGAGGGGACGATTGTGGGCGTGGCATTGCATGCACGGACTTGAAAGTTGTCTCAGCTTGTAGATCAGAGGATTGGGTAAGGGGTTGGGGGGTGGGGAAGGGGCATTGAGTGAGAGGAAAGTGCCGAAAAGACGCTTTGAAAGGCTTTTTTTGTTACTTTAAGTCACGGGAATGAGAAATCGGGTACGGTGTTAGTTTTTTTGGGGTTTTTGTTGGTTATTGACGTCGCTTATTTGTAGGCGTGGCATGACATACATATATAGGCGTGTGGTAGGTTATAGGTCATCGGATGGGTTATGTGGGAATGGTTGGGGAGGGGGCATTGGGCCAGGGGAAAGTGGCGAAAGGACACTTTTAAGGCATGCAATTGCTCAACTTTCGGCGAGGGGACGATTGTGGGCGTGGCATTGCATGCACGGACTTGAAAGTTGTCTCAGCTTGTAGATCAGAGGATTGGGTAAGGGGTTGGGGGGTGGGGAAGGGGCATTGAGTGAGAGGAAAGTGCCGAAAAGACGCTTTGAAAGGCTTTTTTTGTTACTTTAAGTCACGGGAATGAGAAATCGGGTACGGTGTTAGTTTTTTTGGGGTTTTTGTTGGTTATTGACGTCGCTTATTTGTAGGCGTGGCATGACATACATATATAGGCGTGTGGTAGGTTATAGGTCATCGGATGGGTTATGTGGGAATGGTTGGGGAGGGGGCATTGGGCCAGGGGAAAGTGGCGAAAGGACACTTTTAAGGCATGCAATTGCTCAACTTTCGGCGAGGGGACGATTGTGGGCGTGGCATTGCATGCACGGACTTGAAAGTTGTCTCAGCTTGTAGATCAGAGGATTGGGTAAGGGATTGGGGGGTGGGGAAGGGGCATTGAGTGAGAGGAAAGTTCCGAAAAGACGCTTTGAAAGGCTTTTTTTGTTACTTTAAGTCACGGGAATGAGAAATCGGGTACGGTGTTAGTTTTTTTGGGGTTTTTGTTGGTTATTGACGTCGCTTATTTGTAGGCGTGGCATGACATACATATATAGGCGTGTGGTAGGTTATAGGTCATCGGATGGGTTATGTGGGAATGGTTGGGGAGGGGGCATTGGGCCAGGGGAAAGTGGCGAAAGGACACTTTTAAGGCATGCAATTGCTCAACTTTCGGCGAGGGGACGATTGTGGGCGTGGCATTGCATGCACGGACTTGAAAGTTGTCTCAGCTTGTAGATCAGAGGATTGGGTAAGGGGTTGGGGGGTGGGGAAGGGGCATTGAGTGAGAGGAAAGTGCCGAAAAGACGCTTTGAAAGGCTTTTTTTGTTACTTTAAGTCACGGGAATGAGCATTGGGGTACGTTGGCTTGATTTGGTTGGTTGGTGACATAGCTTATTTGGTCTTAGCTAAATCATTCACAACTTATCGTGTGCTTTTGGGTGCCAGATGAATTGACCAAAAGCTTTGCATACTTTTTGGAGTCAGACAAATATTTTAAAATTCATTGCATACTTTTGGGTGCCAGGTAAGTTATTCAAAATTAATTGCATACTTTATGGTGCAAAGTCAATTCTTCAAAATGTATTGCATACTTTTGGGTGTCAGGTAAGTTGGTCAAAAATTGTTGCATACT
Organism: Blera fallax; assembly: GCA_946965025.1. NCBI lineage: Eukaryota > Metazoa > Arthropoda > Insecta > Diptera > Syrphidae > Blera > Blera fallax. Next base: position 23,883 of record CAMPTQ010000004.1, read on the forward strand.
TTTTGGAGCCAAACAAATTATTTAAAATTCATTGCATACTTTTGGGTGTCAGGTAAGTTTGACAAAAATGATTGCATATTTTTTGGAGTCAGACAAATCATATGAAATGCATTGCATACTTTGGGGTGTCAGATAAGTAGGGTCAAAATTCGTTGCATACTTTTTGGAGCCTGATCAAGTATTCAAAATTCATTTCATACTTTTGGGTGCCAGATAAGTTAATCGAAAATGATTGCATACTTATTGGAGGTAGGTCAATTCGTCAAAATTTATTGCATATTTTTGGGTGGTAGAGAAGAAAGTCAAAATAGATAGCATACATTATGGTGCAGAAACCTCAGATAAAAGAATCGATAGAGCATTCTTTTACTCAATAGTAACTGAAGGCGGTGACAAGGAAAAACTTGAAGCGGTAGTTAACTTTTGTGAAGACGCTATATTTGAAATGACATGTGCTTCAGGATTTATAGCAACAGATGAATATGCTGGACAAGAAACGTGTGTTTGGAATATGTATCAACAAAGAAGTTGGTGATTGCTTCCGTAAGCAGTATGAAGATGAATTATCTGGCGGAAGTGAGTGTTAAAAATGTGTTATAGAAATTTTCAACTTGGTTTTGTAATATTAATAAGTGACTTGTGCAAAATAATAGGATTAATGTCGAAAACATTAAAGTAATTTTCACCTTACTATGCCTCTATAAAAAAATGAAACATTTTACTGATATTATTCCTTTTTGATCATTCATGTATAACTACAATCACTGGTCAGAGTTTCATAAAATTTACTGCACATCCTTTTACGGGTGCAACCTACTCAGGCATGTACAACGTGATTCGTTAGAAGGCGTAAGGGATTACCTTGATGTTTTAGACTGCGCGACAGGTTAAGACTTGTTGGATTTGGCGCTCAAGTATATTCTTGACAGTTCATTGAGAAAGAGGGAAGTGAGGAACAGACGCTTTGAAGTGTTTTTTGTTACTTTTAGTGCCGGGAATGAGAAATCGGGTACGGTGTTAGTTTTTTTGGGGTTTTTGTTGGTTATTGACGTCGCTTATTTGTAGGCGTGGCATGACATACATATATAGGCGTGTGGTAGGTTATAGGTCATCGGATGGGTTATGTGGGAATGGTTGGGGAGGGGGCATTGGGCCAGGGGAAAGTGGCGAAAGGACACTTTTAAGGCATGCAATTGCTCAACTTTCGGCGAGGGGACGATTGTGGGCGTGGCATTGCATGCACGGACTTGAAAGTTGTCTCAGCTTGTAGATCAGAGGATTGGGTAAGGGGTTGGGGGGTGGGGAAGGGGCATTGAGTGAGAGGAAAGTGCCGAAAAGACGCTTTGAAAGGCTTTTTTTGTTACTTTAAGTCACGGGAATGAGAAATCGGGTACGGTGTTAGTTTTTTTGGGGTTTTTGTTGGTTATTGACGTCGCTTATTTGTAGGCGTGGCATGACATACATATATAGGCGTGTGGTAGGTTATAGGTCATCGGATGGGTTATGTGGGAATGGTTGGGGAGGGGGCATTGGGCCAGGGGAAAGTGGCGAAAGGACACTTTTAAGGCATGCAATTGCTCAACTTTCGGCGAGGGGACGATTGTGGGCGTGGCATTGCATGCACGGACTTGAAAGTTGTCTCAGCTTGTAGATCAGAGGATTGGGTAAGGGGTTGGGGGGTGGGGAAGGGGCATTGAGTGAGAGGAAAGTGCCGAAAAGACGCTTTGAAAGGCTTTTTTTGTTACTTTAAGTCACGGGAATGAGAAATCGGGTACGGTGTTAGTTTTTTTGGGGTTTTTGTTGGTTATTGACGTCGCTTATTTGTAGGCGTGGCATGACATACATATATAGGCGTGTGGTAGGTTATAGGTCATCGGATGGGTTATGTGGGAATGGTTGGGGAGGGGGCATTGGGCCAGGGGAAAGTGGCGAAAGGACACTTTTAAGGCATGCAATTGCTCAACTTTCGGCGAGGGGACGATTGTGGGCGTGGCATTGCATGCACGGACTTGAAAGTTGTCTCAGCTTGTAGATCAGAGGATTGGGTAAGGGGTTGGGGGGTGGGGAAGGGGCATTGAGTGAGATGAAAGTGTCGAAAAGACGCTTTGAAAGGCTTTTTTTTGTTACTTTAAGTCACGGGAATGAGAAATCGGGTACGGTGTTAGTTTTTTTGGGGTTTTTGTTGGTTATTGACGTCGCTTATTTGTAGGCGTGGCATGACATACATATATAGGCGTGTGGTAGGTTATAGGTCATCGGATGGGTTATGTGGGAATGGTTGGGGAGGGGGCATTGGGCCAGGGGAAAGTGGCGAAAGGACACTTTTAAGGCATGCAATTGCTCAACTTTCGGCGAGGGGACGATTGTGGGCGTGGCATTGCATGCACGGACTTGAAAGTTGTCTCAGCTTGTAGATCAGAGGATTGGGTAAGGGGTTGGGGGGTGGGGAAGGGGCATTGAGTGAGAGGAAAGTGCCGAAAAGACGCTTTGAAAGGCTTTTTTTGTTACTTTAAGTCACGGGAATGAGAAATCGGGTACGGTGTTAGTTTTTTTGGGGTTTTTGTTGGTTATTGACGTCGCTTATTTGTAGGCGTGGCATGACATACATATATAGGCGTGTGGTAGGTTATAGGTCATCGGATGGGTTATGTGGGAATGGTTGGGGAGGGGGCATTGGGCCAGGGGAAAGTGGCGAAAGGACACTTTTAAGGCATGCAATTGCTCAACTTTCGGCGAGGGGACGATTGTGGGCGTGGCATTGCATGCACGGACTTGAAAGTTGTCTCAGCTTGTAGATCAGAGGATTGGGTAAGGGGTTGGGTGGTGGGGAAGGGGCATTGAGTGAGAGGAAAGTGCCGAAAAGACGCTTTGAAAGGCTTTTTTTGTTACTTTAAGTCACGGGAATGAGAAATCGGGTACGGTGTTAGTTTTTTTGGGGTTTTTGTTGGTTATTGACGTCGCTTATTTGTAGGCGTGGCATGACATACATATATAGGCGTGTGGTAGGTTATAGGTCATCGGATGGGTTATGTGGGAATGGTTGGGGAGGGGGCATTGGGCCAGGGGAAAGTGGCGAAAGGACACTTTTAAGGCATGCAATTGCTCAACTTTCGGCGAGGGGACGATTGTGGGCGTGGCATTGCATGCACGGACTTGAAAGTTGTCTCAGCTTGTAGATCAGAGGATTGGGTAAGGGGTTGGGGGGTGGGGAAGGGGCATTGAGTGAGAGGAAAGTGCCGAAAAGACGCTTTGAAAGGCTTTTTTTGTTACTTTAAGTCACGGGAATGAGAAATCGGGTACGGTGTTAGTTTTTTTGGGGTTTTTGTTGGTTATTGACGTCGCTTATTTGTAGGCGTGGCATGACATACATATATAGGCGTGTGGTAGGTTATAGGTCATCGGATGGGTTATGTGGGAATGGTTGGGGAGGGGGCATTGGGCCAGGGGAAAGTGGCGAAAGGACACTTTTAAGGCATGCAATTGCTCAACTTTCGGCGAGGGGACGATTGTGGGCGTGGCATTGCATGCACGGACTTGAAAGTTGTCTCAGCTTGTAGATCAGAGGATTGGGTAAGGGGTTGGGGGGTGGGGAAGGGGCATTGAGTGAGATGAAAGTGTCGAAAAGACGCTTTGAAAGGCTTTTTTTTGTTACTTTAAGTCACGGGAATGAGAAATCGGGTACGGTGTTAGTTTTTTTGGGGTTTTTGTTGGTTATTGACGTCGCTTATTTGTAGGCGTGGCATGACATACATATATAGGCGTGTGGTAGGTTATAGGTCATCGGATGGGTTATGTGGGAATGGTTGGGGAGGGGGCATTGGGCCAGGGGAAAGTGGCGAAAGGACACTTTTAAGGCATGCAATTGCTCAACTTTCGGCGAGGGGACGATTGTGGGCGTGGCATTGCATGCACGGACTTGAAAGTTGTCTCAGCTTGTAGATCAGAGGATTGGGTAAGGGGTTGGGGGGTGGGGAAGGGGCATTGAGTGAGAGGAAAGTGCCGAAAAGACGCTTTGAAAGGCTTTTTTTGTTACTTTAAGTCACGGGAATGAGAAATCGGGTACGGTGTTAGTTTTTTTGGGGTTTTTGTTGGTTATTGACGTCGCTTATTTGTAGGCGTGGCATGACATACATATATAGGCGTGTGGTAGGTTATAGGTCATCGGATGGGTTATGTGGGAATGGTTGGGGAGGGGGCATTGGGCCAGGGGAAAGTGGCGAAAGGACACTTTTAAGGCATGCAATTGCTCAACTTTCGGCGAGGGGACGATTGTGGGCGTGGCATTGCATGCACGGACTTGAAAGTTGTCTCAGCTTGTAGATCAGAGGATTGGGTAAGGGGTTGGGGGGTGGGGAAGGGGCATTGAGTGAGAGGAAAGTGCCGAAAAGACGCTTTGAAAGGCTTTTTTTGTTACTTTAAGTCACGGGAATGAGAAATCGGGTACGGTGTTAGTTTTTTTGGGGTTTTTGTTGGTTATTGACGTCGCTTATTTGTAGGCGTGGCATGACATACATATATAGGCGTGTGGTAGGTTATAGGTCATCGGATGGGTTATGTGGGAATGGTTGGGGAGGGGGCATTGGGCCAGGGGAAAGTGGCGAAAGGACACTTTTAAGGCATGCAATTGCTCAACTTTCGGCGAGGGGACGATTGTGGGCGTGGCATTGCATGCACGGACTTGAAAGTTGTCTCAGCTTGTAGATCAGAGGATTGGGTAAGGGGTTGGGGGGTGGGGAAGGGGCATTGAGTGAGAGGAAAGTGCCGAAAAGACGCTTTGAAAGGCTTTTTTTGTTACTTTAAGTCACGGGAATGAGAAATCGGGTACGGTGTTAGTTTTTTTGGGGTTTTTGTTGGTTATTGACGTCGCTTATTTGTAGGCGTGGCATGACATACATATATAGGCGTGTGGTAGGTTATAGGTCATCGGATGGGTTATGTGGGAATGGTTGGGGAGGGGGCATTGGGCCAGGGGAAAGTGGCGAAAGGACACTTTTAAGGCATGCAATTGCTCAACTTTCGGCGAGGGGACGATTGTGGGCGTGGCATTGCATGCACGGACTTGAAAGTTGTCTCAGCTTGTAGATCAGAGGATTGGGTAAGGGGTTGGGGGGTGGGGAAGGGGCATTGAGTGAGAGGAAAGTGCCGAAAAGACGCTTTGAAAGGCTTTTTTTGTTACTTTAAGTCACGGGAATGAGAAATCGGGTACGGTGTTAGTTTTTTTGGGGTTTTTGTTGGTTATTGACGTCGCTTATTTGTAGGCGTGGCATGACATACATATATAGGCGTGTGGTAGGTTATAGGTCATCGGATGGGTTATGTGGGAATGGTTGGGGAGGGGGCATTGGGCCAGGGGAAAGTGGCGAAAGGACACTTTTAAGGCATGCAATTGCTCAACTTTCGGCGAGGGGACGATTGTGGGCGTGGCATTGCATGCACGGACTTGAAAGTTGTCTCAGCTTGTAGATCAGAGGATTGGGTAAGGGGTTGGGGGGTGGGGAAGGGGCATTGAGTGAGAGGAAAGTGCCGAAAAGACGCTTTGAAAGGCTTTTTTTGTTACTTTAAGTCACGGGAATGAGAAATCGGGTACGGTGTTAGTTTTTTTGGGGTTTTTGTTGGTTATTGACGTCGCTTATTTGTAGGCGTGGCATGACATACATATATAGGCGTGTGGTAGGTTATAGGTCATCGGATGGGTTATGTGGGAATGGTTGGGGAGGGGGCATTGGGCCAGGGGAAAGTGGCGAAAGGACACTTTTAAGGCATGCAATTGCTCAACTTTCGGCGAGGGGACGATTGTGGGCGTGGCATTGCATGCACGGACTTGAAAGTTGTCTCAGCTTGTAGATCAGAGGATTGGGTAAGGGGTTGGGGGGTGGGGAAGGGGCATTGAGTGAGAGGAAAGTGCCGAAAAGACGCTTTGAAAGGCTTTTTTTGTTACTTTAAGTCACGGGAATGAGAAATCGGGTACGGTGTTAGTTTTTTTGGGGTTTTTGTTGGTTATTGACGTCGCTTATTTGTAGGCGTGGCATGACATACATATATAGGCGTGTGGTAGGTTATAGGTCATCGGATGGGTTATGTGGGAATGGTTGGGGAGGGGGCATTGGGCCAGGGGAAAGTGGCGAAAGGACACTTTTAAGGCATGCAATTGCTCAACTTTCGGCGAGGGGACGATTGTGGGCGTGGCATTGCATGCACGGACTTGAAAGTTGTCTCAGCTTGTAGATCAGAGGATTGGGTAAGGGGTTGGGGGGTGGGGAAGGGGCATTGAGTGAGAGGAAAGTGCCGAAAAGACGCTTTGAAAGGCTTTTTTTGTTACTTTAAGTCACGGGAATGAGAAATCGGGTACGGTGTTAGTTTTTTTGGGGTTTTTGTTGGTTATTGACGTCGCTTATTTGTAGGCGTGGCATGACATACATATATAGGCGTGTGGTAGGTTATAGGTCATCGGATGGGTTATGTGGGAATGGTTGGGGAGGGGGCATTGGGCCAGGGGAAAGTGGCGAAAGGACACTTTTAAGGCATGCAATTGCTCAACTTTCGGCGAGGGGACGATTGTGGGCGTGGCATTGCATGCACGGACTTGAAAGTTGTCTCAGCTTGTAGATCAGAGGATTGGGTAAGGGGTTGGGGGGTGGGGAAGGGGCATTGAGTGAGAGGAAAGTGCCGAAAAGACGCTTTGAAAGGCTTTTTTTGTTACTTTAAGTCACGGGAATGAGAAATCGGGTACGGTGTTAGTTTTTTTGGGGTTTTTGTTGGTTATTGACGTCGCTTATTTGTAGGCGTGGCATGACATACATATATAGGCGTGTGGTAGGTTATAGGTCATCGGATGGGTTATGTGGGAATGGTTGGGGAGGGGGCATTGGGCCAGGGGAAAGTGGCGAAAGGACACTTTTAAGGCATGCAATTGCTCAACTTTCGGCGAGGGGACGATTGTGGGCGTGGCATTGCATGCACGGACTTGAAAGTTGTCTCAGCTTGTAGATCAGAGGATTGGGTAAGGGGTTGGGGGGTGGGGAAGGGGCATTGAGTGAGAGGAAAGTGCCGAAAAGACGCTTTGAAAGGCTTTTTTTGTTACTTTAAGTCACGGGAATGAGAAATCGGGTACGGTGTTAGTTTTTTTGGGGTTTTTGTTGGTTATTGACGTCGCTTATTTGTAGGCGTGGCATGACATACATATATAGGCGTGTGGTAGGTTATAGGTCATCGGATGGGTTATGTGGGAATGGTTGGGGAGGGGGCATTGGGCCAGGGGAAAGTGGCGAAAGGACACTTTTAAGGCATGCAATTGCTCAACTTTCGGCGAGGGGACGATTGTGGGCGTGGCATTGCATGCACGGACTTGAAAGTTGTCTCAGCTTGTAGATCAGAGGATTGGGTAAGGGGTTGGGGGGTGGGGAAGGGGCATTGAGTGAGAGGAAAGTGCCGAAAAGACGCTTTGAAAGGCTTTTTTTGTTACTTTAAGTCACGGGAATGAGAAATCGGGTACGGTGTTAGTTTTTTTGGGGTTTTTGTTGGTTATTGACGTCGCTTATTTGTAGGCGTGGCATGACATACATATATAGGCGTGTGGTAGGTTATAGGTCATCGGATGGGTTATGTGGGAATGGTTGGGGAGGGGGCATTGGGCCAGGGGAAAGTGGCGAAAGGACACTTTTAAGGCATGCAATTGCTCAACTTTCGGCGAGGGGACGATTGTGGGCGTGGCATTGCATGCACGGACTTGAAAGTTGTCTCAGCTTGTAGATCAGAGGATTGGGTAAGGGGTTGGGGGGTGGGGAAGGGGCATTGAGTGAGAGGAAAGTGCCGAAAAGACGCTTTGAAAGGCTTTTTTTGTTACTTTAAGTCACGGGAATGAGAAATCGGGTACGGTGTTAGTTTTTTTGGGGTTTTTGTTGGTTATTGACGTCGCTTATTTGTAGGCGTGGCATGACATACATATATAGGCGTGTGGTAGGTTATAGGTCATCGGATGGGTTATGTGGGAATGGTTGGGGAGGGGGCATTGGGCCAGGGGAAAGTGGCGAAAGGACACTTTTAAGGCATGCAATTGCTCAACTTTCGGCGAGGGGACGATTGTGGGCGTGGCATTGCATGCACGGACTTGAAAGTTGTCTCAGCTTGTAGATCAGAGGATTGGGTAAGGGGTTGGGGGGTGGGGAAGGGGCATTGAGTGAGAGGAAAGTGCCGAAAAGACGCTTTGAAAGGCTTTTTTTGTTACTTTAAGTCACGGGAATGAGAAATCGGGTACGGTGTTAGTTTTTTTGGGGTTTTTGTTGGTTATTGACGTCGCTTATTTGTAGGCGTGGCATGACATACATATATAGGCGTGTGGTAGGTTATAGGTCATCGGATGGGTTATGTGGGAATGGTTGGGGAGGGGGCATTGGGCCAGGGGAAAGTGGCGAAAGGACACTTTTAAGGCATGCAATTGCTCAACTTTCGGCGAGGGGACGATTGTGGGCGTGGCATTGCATGCACGGACTTGAAAGTTGTCTCAGCTTGTAGATCAGAGGATTGGGTAAGGGGTTGGGGAGTGGGGAAGGGGCATTGAGTGAGAGGAAAGTGCCGAAAAGACGCTTTGAAAGGCTTTTTTTGTTACTTTAAGTCACGGGAATGAGAAATCGGGTACGGTGTTAGTTTTTTTGGGGTTTTTGTTGGTTATTGACGTCGCTTATTTGTAGGCGTGGCATGACATACATATATAGGCGTGTGGTAGGTTATAGGTCATCGGATGGGTTATGTGGGAATGGTTGGGGAGGGGGCATTGGGCCAGGGGAAAGTGGCGAAAGGACACTTTTAAGGCATGCAATTGCTCAACTTTCGGCGAGGGGACGATTGTGGGCGTGGCATTGCATGCACGGACTTGAAAGTTGTCTCAGCTTGTAGATCAGAGGATTGGGTAAGGGGTTGGGGGGTGGGGAAGGGGCATTGAGTGAGAGGAAAGTGCCGAAAAGACGCTTTGAAAGGCTTTTTTTGTTACTTTAAGTCACGGGAATGAGAAATCGGGTACGGTGTTAGTTTTTTTGGGGTTTTTGTTGGTTATTGACGTCGCTTATTTGTAGGCGTGGCATGACATACATATATAGGCGTGTGGTAGGTTATAGGTCATCGGATGGGTTATGTGGGAATGGTTGGGGAGGGGGCATTGGGCCAGGGGAAAGTGGCGAAAGGACACTTTTAAGGCATGCAATTGCTCAACTTTCGGCGAGGGGACGATTGTGGGCGTGGCATTGCATGCACGGACTTGAAAGTTGTCTCAGCTTGTAGATCAGAGGATTGGGTAAGGGGTTGGGGGGTGGGGAAGGGGCATTGAGTGAGAGGAAAGTGCCGAAAAGACGCTTTGAAAGGCTTTTTTTGTTACTTTAAGTCACGGGAATGAGAAATCGGGTACGGTGTTAGTTTTTTTGGGGTTTTTGTTGGTTATTGACGTCGCTTATTTGTAGGCGTGGCATGACATACATATATAGGCGTGTGGTAGGTTATAGGTCATCGGATGGGTTATGTGGGAATGGTTGGGGAGGGGGCATTGGGCCAGGGGAAAGTGGCGAAAGGACACTTTTAAGGCATGCAATTGCTCAACTTTCGGCGAGGGGACGATTGTGGGCGTGGCATTGCATGCACGGACTTGAAAGTTGTCTCAGCTTGTAGATCAGAGGATTGGGTAAGGGGTTGGGGGGTGGGGAAGGGGCATTGAGTGAGAGGAAAGTGCCGAAAAGACGCTTTGAAAGGCTTTTTTTGTTACTTTAAGTCACGGGAATGAGAAATCGGGTACGGTGTTAGTTTTTTTGGGGTTTTTGTTGGTTATTGACGTCGCTTATTTGTAGGCGTGGCATGACATACATATATAGGCGTGTGGTAGGTTATAGGTCATCGGATGGGTTATGTGGGAATGGTTGGGGAGGGGGCATTGGGCCAGGGGAAAGTGGCGAAAGGACACTTTTAAGGCATGCAATTGCTCAACTTTCGGCGAGGGGACGATTGTGGGCGTGGCATTGCATGCACGGACTTGAAAGTTGTCTCAGCTTGTAGATCAGAGGATTGGGTAAGGGGTTGGGGGGTGGGGAAGGGGCATTGAGTGAGAGGAAAGTGCCGAAAAGACGCTTTGAAAGGCTTTTTTTGTTACTTTAAGTCACGGGAATGAGAAATCGGGTACGGTGTTAGTTTTTTTGGGGTTTTTGTTGGTTATTGACGTCGCTTATTTGTAGGCGTGGCATGACATACATATATAGGCGTGTGGTAGGTTATAGGTCATCGGATGGGTTATGTGGGAATGGTTGGGGAGGGGGCATTGGGCCAGGGGAAAGTGGCGAAAGGACACTTTTAAGGCATGCAATTGCTCAACTTTCGGCGAGGGGACGATTGTGGGCGTGGCATTGCATGCACGGACTTGAAAGTTGTCTCAGCTTGTAGATCAGAGGATTGGGTAAGGGGTTGGGGGGTGGGGAAGGGGCATTGAGTGAGAGGAAAGTGCCGAAAAGACGCTTTGAAAGGCTTTTTTTGTTACTTTAAGTCACGGGAATGAGAAATCGGGTACGGTGTTAGTTTTTTTGGGGTTTTTGTTGGTTATTGACGTCGCTTATTTGTAGGCGTGGCATGACATACATATATAGGCGTGTGGTAGGTTATAGGTCATCGGATGGGTTATGTGGGAATGGTTGGGGAGGGGGCATTGGGCCAGGGGAAAGTGGCGAAAGGACACTTTTAAGGCATGCAATTGCTCAACTTTCGGCGAGGGGACGATTGTGGGCGTGGCATTGCATGCACGGACTTGAAAGTTGTCTCAGCTTGTAGATCAGAGGATTGGGTAAGGGGTTGGGGGGTGGGGAAGGGGCATTGAGTGAGAGGAAAGTGCCGAAAAGACGCTTTGAAAGGCTTTTTTTGTTACTTTAAGTCACGGGAATGAGAAATCGGGTACGGTGTTAGTTTTTTTGGGGTTTTTGTTGGTTATTGACGTCGCTTATTTGTAGGCGTGGCATGACATACATATATAGGCGTGTGGTAGGTTATAGGTCATCGGATGGGTTATGTGGGAATGGTTGGGGAGGGGGCATTGGGCCAGGGGAAAGTGGCGAAAGGACACTTTTAAGGCATGCAATTGCTCAACTTTCGGCGAGGGGACGATTGTGGGCGTGGCATTGCATGCACGGACTTGAAAGTTGTCTCAGCTTGTAGATCAGAGGATTGGGTAAGGGGTTGGGGGGTGGGGAAGGGGCATTGAGTGAGAGGAAAGTGCCGAAAAGACGCTTTGAAAGGCTTTTTTTGTTACTTTAAGTCACGGGAATGAGAAATCGGGTACGGTGTTAGTTTTTTTGGGGTTTTTGTTGGTTATTGACGTCGCTTATTTGTAGGCGTGGCATGACATACATATATAGGCGTGTGGTAGGTTATAGGTCATCGGATGGGTTATGTGGGAATGGTTGGGGAGGGGGCATTGGGCCAGGGGAAAGTGGCGAAAGGACACTTTTAAGGCATGCAATTGCTCAACTTTCGGCGAGGGGACGATTGTGGGCGTGGCATTGCATGCACGGACTTGAAAGTTGTCTCAGCTTGTAGATCAGAGGATTGGGTAAGGGGTTGGGGGGTGGGGAAGGGGCATTGAGTGAGAGGAAAGTGCCGAAAAGACGCTTTGAAAGGCTTTTTTTGTTACTTTAAGTCACGGGAATGAGAAATCGGGTACGGTGTTAGTTTTTTTGGGGTTTTTGTTGGTTATTGACGTCGCTTATTTGTAGGCGTGGCATGACATACATATATAGGCGTGTGGTAGGTTATAGGTCATCGGATGGGTTATGTGGGAATGGTTGGGGAGGGGGCATTGGGCCAGGGGAAAGTGGCGAAAGGACACTTTTAAGGCATGCAATTGCTCAACTTTCGGCGAGGGGACGATTGTGGGCGTGGCATTGCATGCACGGACTTGAAAGTTGTCTCAGCTTGTAGATCAGAGGATTGGGTAAGGGGTTGGGGGGTGGGGAAGGGGCATTGAGTGAGAGGAAAGTGCCGAAAAGACGCTTTGAAAGGCTTTTTTTGTTACTTTAAGTCACGGGAATGAGAAATCGGGTACGGTGTTAGTTTTTTTGGGGTTTTTGTTGGTTATTGACGTCGCTTATTTGTAGGCGTGGCATGACATACATATATAGGCGTGTGGTAGGTTATAGGTCATCGGATGGGTTATGTGGGAATGGTTGGGGAGGGGGCATTGGGCCAGGGGAAAGTGGCGAAAGGACACTTTTAAGGCATGCAATTGCTCAACTTTCGGCGAGGGGACGATTGTGGGCGTGGCATTGCATGCACGGACTTGAAAGTTGTCTCAGCTTGTAGATCAGAGGATTGGGTAAGGGGTTGGGGGGTGGGGAAGGGGCATTGAGTGAGAGGAAAGTGCCGAAAAGACGCTTTGAAAGGCTTTTTTTGTTACTTTAAGTCACGGGAATGAGAAATCGGGTACGGTGTTAGTTTTTTTGGGGTTTTTGTTGGTTATTGACGTCGCTTATTTGTAGGCGTGGCATGACATACATATATAGGCGTGTGGTAGGTTATAGGTCATCGGATGGGTTATGTGGGAATGGTTGGGGAGGGGGCATTGGGCCAGGGGAAAGTGGCGAAAGGACACTTTTAAGGCATGCAATTGCTCAACTTTCGGCGAGGGGACGATTGTGGGCGTGGCATTGCATGCACGGACTTGAAAGTTGTCTCAGCTTGTAGATCAGAGGATTGGGTAAGGGGTTGGGGGGTGGGGAAGGGGCATTGAGTGAGATGAAAGTGTCGAAAAGACGCTTTGAAAGGCTTTTTTTTGTTACTTTAAGTCACGGGAATGAGAAATCGGGTACGGTGTTAGTTTTTTTGGGGTTTTTGTTGGTTATTGACGTCGCTTATTTGTAGGCGTGGCATGACATACATATATAGGCGTGTGGTAGGTTATAGGTCATCGGATGGGTTATGTGGGAATGGTTGGGGAGGGGGCATTGGGCCAGGGGAAAGTGGCGAAAGGACACTTTTAAGGCATGCAATTGCTCAACTTTCGGCGAGGGGACGATTGTGGGCGTGGCATTGCATGCACGGACTTGAAAGTTGTCTCAGCTTGTAGATCAGAGGATTGGGTAAGGGGTTGGGGGGTGGGGAAGGGGCATTGAGTGAGAGGAAAGTGCCGAAAAGACGCTTTGAAAGGCTTTTTTTGTTACTTTAAGTCACGGGAATGAGAAATCGGGTACGGTGTTAGTTTTTTTGGGGTTTTTGTTGGTTATTGACGTCGCTTATTTGTAGGCGTGGCATGACATACATATATAGGCGTGTGGTAGGTTATAGGTCATCGGATGGGTTATGTGGGAATGGTTGGGGAGGGGGCATTGGGCCAGGGGAAAGTGGCGAAAGGACACTTTTAAGGCATGCAATTGCTCAACTTTCGGCGAGGGGACGATTGTGGGCGTGGCATTGCATGCACGGACTTGAAAGTTGTCTCAGCTTGTAGATCAGAGGATTGGGTAAGGGGTTGGGGGGTGGGGAAGGGGCATTGAGTGAGAGGAAAGTGCCGAAAAGACGCTTTGAAAGGCTTTTTTTGTTACTTTAAGTCACGGGAATGAGAAATCGGGTACGGTGTTAGTTTTTTTGGGGTTTTTGTTGGTTATTGACGTCGCTTATTTGTAGGCGTGGCATGACATACATATATAGGCGTGTGGTAGGTTATAGGTCATCGGATGGGTTATGTGGGAATGGTTGGGGAGGGGGCATTGGGCCAGGGGAAAGTGGCGAAAGGACACTTTTAAGGCATGCAATTGCTCAACTTTCGGCGAGGGGACGATTGTGGGCGTGGCATTGCATGCACGGACTTGAAAGTTGTCTCAGCTTGTAGATCAGAGGATTGGGTAAGGGGTTGGGGGGTGGGGAAGGGGCATTGAGTGAGAGGAAAGTGCCGAAAAGACGCTTTGAAAGGCTTTTTTTGTTACTTTAAGTCACGGGAATGAGAAATCGGGTACGGTGTTAGTTTTTTTGGGGTTTTTGTTGGTTATTGACGTCGCTTATTTGTAGGCGTGGCATGACATACATATATAGGCGTGTGGTAGGTTATAGGTCATCGGATGGGTTATGTGGGAATGGTTGGGGAGGGGGCATTGGGCCAGGGGAAAGTGGCGAAAGGACACTTTTAAGGCATGCAATTGCTCAACTTTCGGCGAGGGGACGATTGTGGGCATGGCATTGCATGCACGGACTTGAAAGTTGTCTCAGCTTGTAGATCAGAGGATTGGGTAAGGGGTTGGGGGGTGGGGAAGGGGCATTGAGTGAGAGGAAAGTGCCGAAAAGACGCTTTGAAAGGCTTTTTTTGTTACTTTAAGTCACGGGAATGAGAAATCGGGTACGGTGTTAGTTTTTTTGGGGTTTTTGTTGGTTATTGACGTCGCTTATTTGTAGGCGTGGCATGACATACATATATAGGCGTGTGGTAGGTTATAGGTCATCGGATGGGTTATGTGGGAATGGTTGGGGAGGGGGCATTGGGCCAGGGGAAAGTGGCGAAAGGACACTTTTAAGGCATGCAATTGCTCAACTTTCGGCGAGGGGACGATTGTGGGCGTGGCATTGCATGCACGGACTTGAAAGTTGTCTCAGCTTGTAGATCAGAGGATTGGGTAAGGGGTTGGGGGGTGGGGAAGGGGCATTGAGTGAGAGGAAAGTGCCGAAAAGACGCTTTGAAAGGCTTTTTTTGTTACTTTAAGTCACGGGAATGAGAAATCGGGTACGGTGTTAGTTTTTTTGGGGTTTTTGTTGGTTATTGACGTCGCTTATTTGTAGGCGTGGCATGACATACATATATAGGCGTGTGGTAGGTTATAGGTCATCGGATGGGTTATGTGGGAATGGTTGGGGAGGGGGCATTGGGCCAGGGGAAAGTGGCGAAAGGACACTTTTAAGGCATGCAATTGCTCAACTTTCGGCGAGGGGACGATTGTGGGCGTGGCATTGCATGCACGGACTTGAAAGTTGTCTCAGCTTGTAGATCAGAGGATTGGGTAAGGGGTTGGGGGGTGGGGAAGGGGCATTGAGTGAGAGGAAAGTGCCGAAAAGACGCTTTGAAAGGCTTTTTTTGTTACTTTAAGTCACGGGAATGAGAAATCGGGTACGGTGTTAGTTTTTTTGGGGTTTTTGTTGGTTATTGACGTCGCTTATTTGTAGGCGTGGCATGACATACATATATAGGCGTGTGGTAGGTTATAGGTCATCGGATGGGTTATGTGGGAATGGTTGGGGAGGGGGCATTGGGCCAGGGGAAAGTGGCGAAAGGACACTTTTAAGGCATGCAATTGCTCAACTTTCGGCGAGGGGACGATTGTGGGCGTGGCATTGCATGCACGGACTTGAAAGTTGTCTCAGCTTGTAGATCAGAGGATTGGGTAAGGGGTTGGGGGGTGGGGAAGGGGCATTGAGTGAGAGGAAAGTGCCGAAAAGACGCTTTGAAAGGCTTTTTTTGTTACTTTAAGTCACGGGAATGAGAAATCGGGTACGGTGTTAGTTTTTTTGGGGTTTTTGTTGGTTATTGACGTCGCTTATTTGTAGGCGTGGCATGACATACATATATAGGCGTGTGGTAGGTTATAGGTCATCGGATGGGTTATGTGGGAATGGTTGGGGAGGGGGCATTGGGCCAGGGGAAAGTGGCGAAAGGACACTTTTAAGGCATGCAATTGCTCAACTTTCGGCGAGGGGACGATTGTGGGCGTGGCATTGCATGCACGGACTTGAAAGTTGTCTCAGCTTGTAGATCAGAGGATTGGGTAAGGGGTTGGGGGGTGGGGAAGGGGCATTGAGTGAGAGGAAAGTGCCGAAAAGACGCTTTGAAAGGCTTTTTTTGTTACTTTAAGTCACGGGAATGAGAAATCGGGTACGGTGTTAGTTTTTTTGGGGTTTTTGTTGGTTATTGACGTCGCTTATTTGTAGGCGTGGCATGACATACATATATAGGCGTGTGGTAGGTTATAGGTCATCGGATGGGTTATGTGGGAATGGTTGGGGAGGGGGCATTGGGCCAGGGGAAAGTGGCGAAAGGACACTTTTAAGGCATGCAATTGCTCAACTTTCGGCGAGGGGACGATTGTGGGCGTGGCATTGCATGCACGGACTTGAAAGTTGTCTCAGCTTGTAGATCAGAGGATTGGGTAAGGGGTTGGGGGGTGGGGAAGGGGCATTGAGTGAGAGGAAAGTGCCGAAAAGACGCTTTGAAAGGCTTTTTTTGTTACTTTAAGTCACGGGAATGAGAAATCGGGTACGGTGTTAGTTTTTTTGGGGTTTTTGTTGGTTATTGACGTCGCTTATTTGTAGGCGTGGCATGACATACATATATAGGCGTGTGGTAGGTTATAGGTCATCGGATGGGTTATGTGGGAATGGTTGGGGAGGGGGCATTGGGCCAGGGGAAAGTGGCGAAAGGACACTTTTAAGGCATGCAATTGCTCAACTTTCGGCGAGGGGACGATTGTGGGCGTGGCATTGCATGCACGGACTTGAAAGTTGTCTCAGCTTGTAGATCAGAGGATTGGGTAAGGGGTTGGGGGGTGGGGAAGGGGCATTGAGTGAGAGGAAAGTGCCGAAAAGACGCTTTGAAAGGCTTTTTTTGTTACTTTAAGTCACGGGAATGAGAAATCGGGTACGGTGTTAGTTTTTTTGGGGTTTTTGTTGGTTATTGACGTCGCTTATTTGTAGGCGTGGCATGACATACATATATAGGCGTGTGGTAGGTTATAGGTCATCGGATGGGTTATGTGGGAATGGTTGGGGAGGGGGCATTGGGCCAGGGGAAAGTGGCGAAAGGACACTTTTAAGGCATGCAATTGCTCAACTTTCGGCGAGGGGACGATTGTGGGCGTGGCATTGCATGCACGGACTTGAAAGTTGTCTCAGCTTGTAGATCAGAGGATTGGGTAAGGGGTTGGGGGGTGGGGAAGGGGCATTGAGTGAGAGGAAAGTGCCGAAAAGACGCTTTGAAAGGCTTTTTTTGTTACTTTAAGTCACGGGAATGAGAAATCGGGTACGGTGTTAGTTTTTTTGGGGTTTTTGTTGGTTATTGACGTCGCTTATTTGTAGGCGTGGCATGACATACATATATAGGCGTGTGGTAGGTTATAGGTCATCGGATGGGTTATGTGGGAATGGTTGGGGAGGGGGCATTGGGCCAGGGGAAAGTGGCGAAAGGACACTTTTAAGGCATGCAATTGCTCAACTTTCGGCGAGGGGACGATTGTGGGCGTGGCATTGCATGCACGGACTTGAAACTTGTCTCACACTCACACTTATTGATTGTCCAAGTGATGTTGAAAGGAAGATACAGAACACTTCCTCTGCCACTGCTCTGCAACAGTGAGGTTAAAACTGAAGATACTGCGATTCTCAACGATACCGGATCTAACACACCTCCCCATTATCCCAATACCGACATCCGCTCTCAACGCAAAATTTCCACATCACACACCACTATTCCTAACAATTCGACAAACGAGGGGAGCACAACGAGCTTTTGGAGACCTAAATGAAGAGCACAAGTTCATCCTATAAAACCAATCAAATAGCAACAAAAGCAAAAAAGATCCAAGGAAGAAGGGAAGAATGCTAAAGAAAAAACAAGTAGCCACGAGAAAAAGCAGAACGAAGAAGACAGGAAAGTCAAAGTGCAATGTGAGGGGAATAAAGGAAAAGGAACTAGAAATTATTGAATGAACAGAATTAATGTGGATTTTAGCACTGACACAAACAAATAAAAGAGGTGAAAAATGTAATAAATGAGATAATGGATACCTTATGATATACAGAGGGGTAGTAGAAAGCACTAATCCAAGAGCAGGAGTAGCTTGCGAGGTGAAAAATAATAAAATAAATGATATCAGAGAGTTATAAGTAGTAAGCGAAAAAATACTAGAGGTGGAATTAGGAAAATGCGGAGAAACCAAAACAATAGTCGTAGCATACGGACCGAACGAGGACGAAAAGAAGGAAGGAGAAGATAAATTATGGGACAGAAGTATGCGACAGGAAAAAAGGGAAGATAATCATAGCCAGCGATTTAAGTTCTAGAAGGGGAAATGAAAAGAAAAAATGGGAAGGAGTCATAGGAATACATGGAGAAATGACTCTAAACACCAACGGAAGGAGATTACAGGATTTCTTCCTAATAAATTACCTATAGATCGCAAACTCTCCCTTTTCACATAAAGACACATAAATACACTAGTGAAATTCTAAGTAAATCCATTACAGATTACGCGTATATTAGAAAAACATAATAAAGGGGAGCTAGTAGACACAGGAATTAAAATAGGGGTGGAAATCGGTAGCGATCATCATTCCCTAGAAGAAGTGCTAAAGGACAGACGAGCGAGTTTACAAATAACGAAGAAAAGGGAACAAGAAAATGAAAAATAAAAATCATAGCTTACACCCAAGGAAAGGCGACATAAAGGAAATAAATATGTAGATATAATAGAGGTGAGAGAAAAGACATGAGAGAGACGATTATTATGCCGATGATTGGTTAAACATAGCCAGGAGAAATATATAGAGTAAAGAAGAAAAGGCAAAAGGAAGTGTATGAAAAAACAAGATCGGAGAAAGAGAAGGTTATAGGCCATCGTATGCGCCTATGCGGTATATGGGAATGGTTAAGGTGAGGGCATTGGGCCGGGGGAGAATGGCGAAAGGTGACTTGGAAGCATTGAATTAGCTTACCTTCGGCGAGGGGACGATTGTGGGCGTGGCATTGCATGCACGGACTTGAAAGTTGTCTCAGCTTGTAGATCAGAGGATTGGGTAAGGGGTTGGGGGGTGGGGAAGGGGCATTGAGTGAGAGGAAAGTGCCGAAAAGACGCTTTGAAAGGCTTTTTTTGTTACTTTAAGTCACGGGAATGAGAAATCGGGTACGGTGTTAGTTTTTTTGGGGTTTTTGTTGGTTATTGACGTCGCTTATTTGTAGGCGTGGCATGACATACATATATAGGCGTGTGGTAGGTTATAGGTCATCGGATGGGTTATGTGGGAATGGTTGGGGAGGGGGCATTGGGCCAGGGGAAAGTGGCGAAAGGACACTTTTAAGGCATGCAATTGCTCAACTTTCGGCGAGGGGACGATTGTGGGCGTGGCATTGCATGCACGGACTTGAAAGTTGTCTCAGCTTGTAGATCAGAGGATTGGGTAAGGGGTTGGGGGGTGGGGAAGGGGCATTGAGTGAGAGGAAAGTGCCGAAAAGACGCTTTGAAAGGCTTTTTTTGTTACTTTAAGTCACGGGAATGAGAAATCGGGTACGGTGTTAGTTTTTTTGGGGTTTTTGTTGGTTATTGACGTCGCTTATTTGTAGGCGTGGCATGACATACATATATAGGCGTGTGGTAGGTTATAGGTCATCGGATGGGTTATGTGGGAATGGTTGGGGAGGGGGCATTGGGCCAGGGGAAAGTGGCGAAAGGACACTTTTAAGGCATGCAATTGCTCAACTTTCGGCGAGGGGACGATTGTGGGCGTGGCATTGCATGCACGGACTTGAAAGTTGTCTCAGCTTGTAGATCAGAGGATTGGGTAAGGGGTTGGGGGGTGGGGAAGGGGCATTGAGTGAGAGGAAAGTGCCGAAAAGACGCTTTGAAAGGCTTTTTTTGTTACTTTAAGTCACGGGAATGAGAAATCGGGTACGGTGTTAGTTTTTTTGGGGTTTTTGTTGGTTATTGACGTCGCTTATTTGTAGGCGTGGCATGACATACATATATAGGCGTGTGGTAGGTTATAGGTCATCGGATGGGTTATGTGGGAATGGTTGGGGAGGGGGCATTGGGCCAGGGGAAAGTGGCGAAAGGACACTTTTAAGGCATGCAATTGCTCAACTTTCGGCGAGGGGACGATTGTGGGCGTGGCATTGCATGCACGGACTTGAAAGTTGTCTCAGCTTGTAGATCAGAGGATTGGGTAAGGGGTTGGGGGGTGGGGAAGGGGCATTGAGTGAGAGGAAAGTGCCGAAAAGACGCTTTGAAAGGCTTTTTTTGTTACTTTAAGTCACGGGAATGAGAAATCGGGTACGGTGTTAGTTTTTTTGGGGTTTTTGTTGGTTATTGACGTCGCTTATTTGTAGGCGTGGCATGACATACATATATAGGCGTGTGGTAGGTTATAGGTCATCGGATGGGTTATGTGGGAATGGTTGGGGAGGGGGCATTGGGCCAGGGGAAAGTGGCGAAAGGACACTTTTAAGGCATGCAATTGCTCAACTTTCGGCGAGGGGACGATTGTGGGCGTGGCATTGCATGCACGGACTTGAAAGTTGTCTCAGCTTGTAGATCAGAGGATTGGGTAAGGGGTTGGGGGGTGGGGAAGGGGCATTGAGTGAGAGGAAAGTGCCGAAAAGACGCTTTGAAAGGCTTTTTTTGTTACTTTAAGTCACGGGAATGAGAAATCGGGTACGGTGTTAGTTTTTTTGGGGTTTTTGTTGGTTATTGACGTCGCTTATTTGTAGGCGTGGCATGACATACATATATAGGCGTGTGGTAGGTTATAGGTCATCGGATGGGTTATGTGGGAATGGTTGGGGAGGGGGCATTGGGCCAGGGGAAAGTGGCGAAAGGACACTTTTAAGGCATGCAATTGCTCAACTTTCGGCGAGGGGACGATTGTGGGCGTGGCATTGCATGCACGGACTTGAAAGTTGTCTCAGCTTGTAGATCAGAGGATTGGGTAAGGGGTTGGGGGGTGGGGAAGGGGCATTGAGTGAGAGGAAAGTGCCGAAAAGACGCTTTGAAAGGCTTTTTTTGTTACTTTAAGTCACGGGAATGAGAAATCGGGTACGGTGTTAGTTTTTTTGGGGTTTTTGTTGGTTATTGACGTCGCTTATTTGTAGGCGTGGCATGACATACATATATAGGCGTGTGGTAGGTTATAGGTCATCGGATGGGTTATGTGGGAATGGTTGGGGAGGGGGCATTGGGCCAGGGGAAAGTGGCGAAAGGACACTTTTAAGGCATGCAATTGCTCAACTTTCGGCGAGGGGACGATTGTGGGCGTGGCATTGCATGCACGGACTTGAAAGTTGTCTCAGCTTGTAGATCAGAGGATTGGGTAAGGGGTTGGGGGGTGGGGAAGGGGCATTGAGTGAGAGGAAAGTGCCGAAAAGACGCTTTGAAAGGCTTTTTTTGTTACTTTAAGTCACGGGAATGAGAAATCGGGTACGGTGTTAGTTTTTTTGGGGTTTTTGTTGGTTATTGACGTCGCTTATTTGTAGGCGTGGCATGACATACATATATAGGCGTGTGGTAGGTTATAGGTCATCGGATGGGTTATGTGGGAATGGTTGGGGAGGGGGCATTGGGCCAGGGGAAAGTGGCGAAAGGACACTTTTAAGGCATGCAATTGCTCAACTTTCGGCGAGGGGACGATTGTGGGCGTGGCATTGCATGCACGGACTTGAAAGTTGTCTCAGCTTGTAGATCAGAGGATTGGGTAAGGGGTTGGGGGGTGGGGAAGGGGCATTGAGTGAGATGAAAGTGTCGAAAAGACGCTTTGAAAGGCTTTTTTTTGTTACTTTAAGTCACGGGAATGAGAAATCGGGTACGGTGTTAGTTTTTTTGGGGTTTTTGTTGGTTATTGACGTCGCTTATTTGTAGGCGTGGCATGACATACATATATAGGCGTGTGGTAGGTTATAGGTCATCGGATGGGTTATGTGGGAATGGTTGGGGAGGGGGCATTGGGCCAGGGGAAAGTGGCGAAAGGACACTTTTAAGGCATGCAATTGCTCAACTTTCGGCGAGGGGACGATTGTGGGCGTGGCATTGCATGCACGGACTTGAAAGTTGTCTCAGCTTGTAGATCAGAGGATTGGGTAAGGGGTTGGGGGGTGGGGAAGGGGCATTGAGTGAGAGGAAAGTGCCGAAAAGACGCTTTGAAAGGCTTTTTTTGTTACTTTAAGTCACGGGAATGAGAAATCGGGTACGGTGTTAGTTTTTTTGGGGTTTTTGTTGGTTATTGACGTCGCTTATTTGTAGGCGTGGCATGACATACATATATAGGCGTGTGGTAGGTTATAGGTCATCGGATGGGTTATGTGGGAATGGTTGGGGAGGGGGCATTGGGCCAGGGGAAAGTGGCGAAAGGACACTTTTAAGGCATGCAATTGCTCAACTTTCGGCGAGGGGACGATTGTGGGCGTGGCATTGCATGCACGGACTTGAAAGTTGTCTCAGCTTGTAGATCAGAGGATTGGGTAAGGGGTTGGGGGGTGGGGAAGGGGCATTGAGTGAGAGGAAAGTGCCGAAAAGACGCTTTGAAAGGCTTTTTTTGTTACTTTAAGTCACGGGAATGAGAAATCGGGTACGGTGTTAGTTTTTTTGGGGTTTTTGTTGGTTATTGACGTCGCTTATTTGTAGGCGTGGCATGACATACATATATAGGCGTGTGGTAGGTTATAGGTCATCGGATGGGTTATGTGGGAATGGTTGGGGAGGGGGCATTGGGCCAGGGGAAAGTGGCGAAAGGACACTTTTAAGGCATGCAATTGCTCAACTTTCGGCGAGGGGACGATTGTGGGCGTGGCATTGCATGCACGGACTTGAAAGTTGTCTCAGCTTGTAGATCAGAGGATTGGGTAAGGGGTTGGGGGGTGGGGAAGGGGCATTGAGTGAGAGGAAAGTGCCGAAAAGACGCTTTGAAAGGCTTTTTTTGTTACTTTAAGTCACGGGAATGAGAAATCGGGTACGGTGTTAGTTTTTTTGGGGTTTTTGTTGGTTATTGACGTCGCTTATTTGTAGGCGTGGCATGACATACATATATAGGCGTGTGGTAGGTTATAGGTCATCGGATGGGTTATGTGGGAATGGTTGGGGAGGGGGCATTGGGCCAGGGGAAAGTGGCGAAAGGACACTTTTAAGGCATGCAATTGCTCAACTTTCGGCGAGGGGACGATTGTGGGCGTGGCATTGCATGCACGGACTTGAAAGTTGTCTCAGCTTGTAGATCAGAGGATTGGGTAAGGGGTTGGGGGGTGGGGAAGGGGCATTGAGTGAGAGGAAAGTGCCGAAAAGACGCTTTGAAAGGCTTTTTTTGTTACTTTAAGTCACGGGAATGAGAAATCGGGTACGGTGTTAGTTTTTTTGGGGTTTTTGTTGGTTATTGACGTCGCTTATTTGTAGGCGTGGCATGACATACATATATAGGCGTGTGGTAGGTTATAGGTCATCGGATGGGTTATGTGGGAATGGTTGGGGAGGGGGCATTGGGCCAGGGGAAAGTGGCGAAAGGACACTTTTAAGGCATGCAATTGCTCAACTTTCGGCGAGGGGACGATTGTGGGCGTGGCATTGCATGCACGGACTTGAAAGTTGTCTCAGCTTGTAGATCAGAGGATTGGGTAAGGGGTTGGGGGGTGGGGAAGGGGCATTGAGTGAGAGGAAAGTGCCGAAAAGACGCTTTGAAAGGCTTTTTTTGTTACTTTAAGTCACGGGAATGAGAAATCGGGTACGGTGTTAGTTTTTTTGGGGTTTTTGTTGGTTATTGACGTCGCTTATTTGTAGGCGTGGCATGACATACATATATAGGCGTGTGGTAGGTTATAGGTCATCGGATGGGTTATGTGGGAATGGTTGGGGAGGGGGCATTGGGCCAGGGGAAAGTGGCGAAAGGACACTTTTAAGGCATGCAATTGCTCAACTTTCGGCGAGGGGACGATTGTGGGCGTGGCATTGCATGCACGGACTTGAAAGTTGTCTCAGCTTGTAGATCAGAGGATTGGGTAAGGGGTTGGGGGGTGGGGAAGGGGCATTGAGTGAGAGGAAAGTGCCGAAAAGACGCTTTGAAAGGCTTTTTTTGTTACTTTAAGTCACGGGAATGAGAAATCGGGTACGGTGTTAGTTTTTTTGGGGTTTTTGTTGGTTATTGACGTCGCTTATTTGTAGGCGTGGCATGACATACATATATAGGCGTGTGGTAGGTTATAGGTCATCGGATGGGTTATGTGGGAATGGTTGGGGAGGGGGCATTGGGCCAGGGGAAAGTGGCGAAAGGACACTTTTAAGGCATGCAATTGCTCAACTTTCGGCGAGGGGACGATTGTGGGCGTGGCATTGCATGCACGGACTTGAAAGTTGTCTCAGCTTGTAGATCAGAGGATTGGGTAAGGGGTTGGGGGGTGGGGAAGGGGCATTGAGTGAGAGGAAAGTGCCGAAAAGACGCTTTGAAAGGCTTTTTTTGTTACTTTAAGTCACGGGAATGAGAAATCGGGTACGGTGTTAGTTTTTTTGGGGTTTTTGTTGGTTATTGACGTCGCTTATTTGTAGGCGTGGCATGACATACATATATAGGCGTGTGGTAGGTTATAGGTCATCGGATGGGTTATGTGGGAATGGTTGGGGAGGGGGCATTGGGCCAGGGGAAAGTGGCGAAAGGACACTTTTAAGGCATGCAATTGCTCAACTTTCGGCGAGGGGACGATTGTGGGCGTGGCATTGCATGCACGGACTTGAAAGTTGTCTCAGCTTGTAGATCAGAGGATTGGGTAAGGGGTTGGGGGGTGGGGAAGGGGCATTGAGTGAGAGGAAAGTGCCGAAAAGACGCTTTGAAAGGCTTTTTTTGTTACTTTAAGTCACGGGAATGAGAAATCGGGTACGGTGTTAGTTTTTTTGGGGTTTTTGTTGGTTATTGACGTCGCTTATTTGTAGGCGTGGCATGACATACATATATAGGCGTGTGGTAGGTTATAGGTCATCGGATGGGTTATGTGGGAATGGTTGGGGAGGGGGCATTGGGCCAGGGGAAAGTGGCGAAAGGACACTTTTAAGGCATGCAATTGCTCAACTTTCGGCGAGGGGACGATTGTGGGCGTGGCATTGCATGCACGGACTTGAAAGTTGTCTCAGCTTGTAGATCAGAGGATTGGGTAAGGGGTTGGGGGGTGGGGAAGGGGCATTGAGTGAGAGGAAAGTGCCGAAAAGACGCTTTGAAAGGCTTTTTTTGTTACTTTAAGTCACGGGAATGAGAAATCGGGTACGGTGTTAGTTTTTTTGGGGTTTTTGTTGGTTATTGACGTCGCTTATTTGTAGGCGTGGCATGACATACATATATAGGCGTGTGGTAGGTTATAGGTCATCGGATGGGTTATGTGGGAATGGTTGGGGAGGGGGCATTGGGCCAGGGGAAAGTGGCGAAAGGACACTTTTAAGGCATGCAATTGCTCAACTTTCGGCGAGGGGACGATTGTGGGCGTGGCATTGCATGCACGGACTTGAAAGTTGTCTCAGCTTGTAGATCAGAGGATTGGGTAAGGGGTTGGGGGGTGGGGAAGGGGCATTGAGTGAGAGGAAAGTGCCGAAAAGACGCTTTGAAAGGCTTTTTTTGTTACTTTAAGTCACGGGAATGAGAAATCGGGTACGGTGTTAGTTTTTTTGGGGTTTTTGTTGGTTATTGACGTCGCTTATTTGTAGGCGTGGCATGACATACATATATAGGCGTGTGGTAGGTTATAGGTCATCGGATGGGTTATGTGGGAATGGTTGGGGAGGGGGCATTGGGCCAGGGGAAAGTGGCGAAAGGACACTTTTAAGGCATGCAATTGCTCAACTTTCGGCGAGGGGACGATTGTGGGCGTGGCATTGCATGCACGGACTTGAAAGTTGTCTCAGCTTGTAGATCAGAGGATTGGGTAAGGGGTTGGGGGGTGGGGAAGGGGCATTGAGTGAGAGGAAAGTGCCGAAAAGACGCTTTGAAAGGCTTTTTTTGTTACTTTAAGTCACGGGAATGAGAAATCGGGTACGGTGTTAGTTTTTTTGGGGTTTTTGTTGGTTATTGACGTCGCTTATTTGTAGGCGTGGCATGACATACATATATAGGCGTGTGGTAGGTTATAGGTCATCGGATGGGTTATGTGGGAATGGTTGGGGAGGGGGCATTGGGCCAGGGGAAAGTGGCGAAAGGACACTTTTAAGGCATGCAATTGCTCAACTTTCGGCGAGGGGACGATTGTGGGCGTGGCATTGCATGCACGGACTTGAAAGTTGTCTCAGCTTGTAGATCAGAGGATTGGGTAAGGGGTTGGGGGGTGGGGAAGGGGCATTGAGTGAGAGGAAAGTGCCGAAAAGACGCTTTGAAAGGCTTTTTTTGTTACTTTAAGTCACGGGAATGAGAAATCGGGTACGGTGTTAGTTTTTTTGGGGTTTTTGTTGGTTATTGACGTCGCTTATTTGTAGGCGTGGCATGACATACATATATAGGCGTGTGGTAGGTTATAGGTCATCGGATGGGTTATGTGGGAATGGTTGGGGAGGGGGCATTGGGCCAGGGGAAAGTGGCGAAAGGACACTTTTAAGGCATGCAATTGCTCAACTTTCGGCGAGGGGACGATTGTGGGCGTGGCATTGCATGCACGGACTTGAAAGTTGTCTCAGCTTGTAGATCAGAGGATTGGGTAAGGGGTTGGGGGGTGGGGAAGGGGCATTGAGTGAGAGGAAAGTGCCGAAAAGACGCTTTGAAAGGCTTTTTTTGTTACTTTAAGTCACGGGAATGAGAAATCGGGTACGGTGTTAGTTTTTTTGGGGTTTTTGTTGGTTATTGACGTCGCTTATTTGTAGGCGTGGCATGACATACATATATAGGCGTGTGGTAGGTTATAGGTCATCGGATGGGTTATGTGGGAATGGTTGGGGAGGGGGCATTGGGCCAGGGGAAAGTGGCGAAAGGACACTTTTAAGGCATGCAATTGCTCAACTTTCGGCGAGGGGACGATTGTGGGCGTGGCATTGCATGCACGGACTTGAAAGTTGTCTCAGCTTGTAGATCAGAGGATTGGGTAAGGGGTTGGCGGGTGGGGAAGGGGCATTGAGTGAGAGGAAAGTGCCGAAAAGACGCTTTGAAAGGCTTTTTTTGTTACTTTAAGTCACGGGAATGAGAAATCGGGTACGGTGTTAGTTTTTTTGGGGTTTTTGTTGGTTATTGACGTCGCTTATTTGTAGGCGTGGCATGACATACATATATAGGCGTGTGGTAGGTTATAGGTCATCGGATGGGTTATGTGGGAATGGTTGGGGAGGGGGCATTGGGCCAGGGGAAAGTGGCGAAAGGACACTTTTAAGGCATGCAATTGCTCAACTTACGGCGAGGGGACGATTGTGGGCGTGGCATTGCATGCACGGACTTGAAAGTTGTCTCAGCTTGTAGATCAGAGGATTGGGTAAGGGGTTGCGGGGTGGGGAAGGGGCATTGAGTGAGAGGAAAGTGCCGAAAAGACGCTTTGAAAGGCTTTTTTTGTTACTTTAAGTCACGGGAATGAGAAATCGGGTACGGTGTTAGTTTTTTTGGGGTTTTTGTTGGTTATTGACGTCGCTTATTTGTAGGCGTGGCATGACATACATATATAGGCGTGTGGTAGGTTATAGGTCATCGGATGGGTTATGTGGGAATGGTTGGGGAGGGGGCATTGGGCCAGGGGAAAGTGGCGAAAGGACACTTTTAAGGCATGCAATTGCTCAACTTTCGGCGAGGGGACGATTGTGGGCGTGGCATTGCATGCACGGACTTGAAAGTTGTCTCAGCTTGTAGATCAGAGGATTGGGTAAGGGGTTGGGGGGTGGGGAAGGGGCATTGAGTGAGAGGAAAGTGCCGAAAAGACGCTTTGAAAGGCTTTTTTTGTTACTTTAAGTCACGGGAATGAGAAATCGGGTACGGTGTTAGTTTTTTTGGGGTTTTTGTTGGTTATTGACGTCGCTTATTTGTAGGCGTGGCATGACATACATATATAGGCGTGTGGTAGGTTATAGGTCATCGGATGGGTTATGTGGGAATGGTTGGGGAGGGGGCATTGGGCCAGGGGAAAGTGGCGAAAGGACACTTTTAAGGCATGCAATTGCTCAACTTTCGGCGAGGGGACGATTGTGGGCGTGGCATTGCATGCACGGACTTGAAAGTTGTCTCAGCTTGTAGATCAGAGGATTGGGTAAGGGGTTGGGGGGTGGGGAAGGGGCATTGAGTGAGAGGAAAGTGCCGAAAAGACGCTTTGAAAGGCTTTTTTTGTTACTTTAAGTCACGGGAATGAGAAATCGGGTACGGTGTTAGTTTTTTTGGGGTTTTTGTTGGTTATTGACGTCGCTTATTTGTAGGCGTGGCATGACATACATATATAGGCGTGTGGTAGGTTATAGGTCATCGGATGGGTTATGTGGGAATGGTTGGGGAGGGGGCATTGGGCCAGGGGAAAGTGGCGAAAGGACACTTTTAAGGCATGCAATTGCTCAACTTTCGGCGAGGGGACGATTGTGGGCGTGGCATTGCATGCACGGACTTGAAAGTTGTCTCAGCTTGTAGATCAGAGGATTGGGTAAGGGGTTGGGGGGTGGGGAAGGGGCATTGAGTGAGAGGAAAGTGCCGAAAAGACGCTTTGAAAGGCTTTTTTTGTTACTTTAAGTCACGGGAATGAGAAATCGGGTACGGTGTTAGTTTTTTTGGGGTTTTTGTTGGTTATTGACGTCGCTTATTTGTAGGCGTGGCATGACATACATATATAGGCGTGTGGTAGGTTATAGGTCATCGGATGGGTTATGTGGGAATGGTTGGGGAGGGGGCATTGGGCCAGGGGAAAGTGGCGAAAGGACACTTTTAAGGCATGCAATTGCTCAACTTTCGGCGAGGGGACGATTGTGGGCGTGGCATTGCATGCACGGACTTGAAAGTTGTCTCAGCTTGTAGATCAGAGGATTGGGTAAGGGGTTGGGGGGTGGGGAAGGGGCATTGAGTGAGAGGAAAGTGCCGAAAAGACGCTTTGAAAGGCTTTTTTTGTTACTTTAAGTCACGGGAATGAGAAATCGGGTACGGTGTTAGTTTTTTTGGGGTTTTTGTTGGTTATTGACGTCGCTTATTTGTAGGCGTGGCATGACATACATATATAGGCGTGTGGTAGGTTATAGGTCATCGGATGGGTTATGTGGGAATGGTTGGGGAGGGGGCATTGGGCCAGGGGAAAGTGGCGAAAGGACACTTTTAAGGCATGCAATTGCTCAACTTTCGGCGAGGGGACGATTGTGGGCGTGGCATTGCATGCACGGACTTGAAAGTTGTCTCAGCTTGTAGATCAGAGGATTGGGTAAGGGGTTGGGGGGTGGGGAAGGGGCATTGAGTGAGAGGAAAGTGCCGAAAAGACGCTTTGAAAGGCTTTTTTTGTTACTTTAAGTCACGGGAATGAGAAATCGGGTACGGTGTTAGTTTTTTTGGGGTTTTTGTTGGTTATTGACGTCGCTTATTTGTAGGCGTGGCATGACATACATATATAGGCGTGTGGTAGGTTATAGGTCATCGGATGGGTTATGTGGGAATGGTTGGGGAGGGGGCATTGGGCCAGGGGAAAGTGGCGAAAGGACACTTTTAAGGCATGCAATTGCTCAACTTTCGGCGAGGGGACGATTGTGGGCGTGGCATTGCATGCACGGACTTGAAAGTTGTCTCAGCTTGTAGATCAGAGGATTGGGTAAGGGGTTGGGGGGTGGGGAAGGGGCATTGAGTGAGAGGAAAGTGCCGAAAAGACGCTTTGAAAGGCTTTTTTTGTTACTTTAAGTCACGGGAATGAGAAATCGGGTACGGTGTTAGTTTTTTTGGGGTTTTCGTTGGTTATTGACGTCGCTTATTTGTAGGCGTGGCATGACATACATATATAGGCGTGTGGTAGGTTATAGGTCATCGGATGGGTTATGTGGGAATGGTTGGGGAGGGGGCATTGGGCCAGGGGAAAGTGGCGAAAGGACACTTTTAAGGCATGCAATTGCTCAACTTTCGGCGAGGGGACGATTGTGGGCGTGGCATTGCATGCACGGACTTGAAAGTTGTCTCAGCTTGTAGATCAGAGGATTGGGTAAGGGGTTGGGGGGTGGGGAAGGGGCATTGAGTGAGAGGAAAGTGCCGAAAAGACGCTTTGAAAGGCTTTTTTTGTTACTTTAAGTCACGGGAATGAGAAATCGGGTACGGTGTTAGTTTTTTTGGGGTTTTCGTTGGTTATTGACGTCGCTTATTTGTAGGCGTGGCATGACATACATATATAGGCGTGTGGTAGGTTATAGGTCATCGGATGGGTTATGTGGGAATGGTTGGGGAGGGGGCATTGGGCCAGGGGAAAGTGGCGAAAGGACACTTTTAAGGCATGCAATTGCTCAACTTTCGGCGAGGGGACGATTGTGGGCGTGGCATTGCATGCACGGACTTGAAAGTTGTCTCAGCTTGTAGATCAGAGGATTGGGTAAGGGGTTGGGGGGTGGGGAAGGGGCATTGAGTGAGAGGAAAGTGCCGAAAAGACGCTTTGAAAGGCTTTTTTTGTTACTTTAAGTCACGGGAATGAGAAATCGGGTACGGTGTTAGTTTTTTTGGGGTTTTTGTTGGTTATTGACGTCGCTTATTTGTAGGCGTGGCATGACATACATATATAGGCGTGTGGTAGGTTATAGGTCATCGGATGGGTTATGTGGGAATGGTTGGGGAGGGGGCATTGGGCCAGGGGAAAGTGGCGAAAGGACACTTTTAAGGCATGCAATTGCTCAACTTTCGGCGAGGGGACGATTGTGGGCGTGGCATTGCATGCACGGACTTGAAAGTTGTCTCAGCTTGTAGATCAGAGGATTGGGTAAGGGGTTGCGGGGTGGGGAAGGGGCATTGAGTGAGAGGAAAGTGCCGAAAAGACGCTTTGAAAGGCTTTTTTTGTTACTTTAAGTCACGGGAATGAGAAATCGGGTACGGTGTTAGTTTTTTTGGGGTTTTTGTTGGTTATTGACGTCGCTTATTTGTAGGCGTGGCATGACATACATATATAGGCGTGTGGTAGGTTATAGGTCATCGGATGGGTTATGTGGGAATGGTTGGGGAGGGGGCATTGGGCCAGGGGAAAGTGGCGAAAGGACACTTTTAAGGCATGCAATTGCTCAACTTTCGGCGAGGGGACGATTGTGGGCGTGGCATTGCATGCACGGACTTGAAAGTTGTCTCAGCTTGTAGATCAGAGGATTGGGTAAGGGGTTGGGGGGTGGGGAAGGGGCATTGAGTGAGAGGAAAGTGCCGAAAAGACGCTTTGAAAGGCTTTTTTTGTTACTTTAAGTCACGGGAATGAGAAATCGGGTACGGTGTTAGTTTTTTTGGGGTTTTTGTTGGTTATTGACGTCGCTTATTTGTAGGCGTGGCATGACATACATATATAGGCGTGTGGTAGGTTATAGGTCATCGGATGGGTTATGTGGGAATGGTTGGGGAGGGGGCATTGGGCCAGGGGAAAGTGGCGAAAGGACACTTTTAAGGCATGCAATTGCTCAACTTTCGGCGAGGGGACGATTGTGGGCGTGGCATTGCATGCACGGACTTGAAAGTTGTCTCAGCTTGTAGATCAGAGGATTGGGTAAGGGGTTGCGGGGGTGGGGAAGGGGCATTGAGTGAGAGGAAAGTGCCGAAAAGACGCTTTGAAAGGCTTTTTTTGTTACTTTAAGTCACGGGAATGAGAAATCGGGTACGGTGTTAGTTTTTTTGGGGTTTTTGTTGGTTATTGACGTCGCTTATTTGTAGGCGTGGCATGACATACATATATAGGCGTGTGGTAGGTTATAGGTCATCGGATGGGTTATGTGGGAATGGTTGGGGAGGGGGCATTGGGCCAGGGGAAAGTGGCGAAAGGACACTTTTAAGGCATGCAATTGCTCAACTTTCGGCGAGGGGACGATTGTGGGCGTGGCATTGCATGCACGGACTTGAAAGTTGTCTCAGCTTGTAGATCAGAGGATTGGGTAAGGGGTTGGGGGGTGGGGAAGGGGCATTGAGTGAGAGGAAAGTGCCGAAAAGACGCTTTGAAAGGCTTTTTTTGTTACTTTAAGTCACGGGAATGAGAAATCGGGTACGGTGTTAGTTTTTTTGGGGTTTTTGTTGGTTATTGACGTCGCTTATTTGTAGGCGTGGCATGACATACATATATAGGCGTGTGGTAGGTTATAGGTCATCGGATGGGTTATGTGGGAATGGTTGGGGAGGGGGCATTGGGCCAGGGGAAAGTGGCGAAAGGACACTTTTAAGGCATGCAATTGCTCAACTTTCGGCGAGGGGACGATTGTGGGCGTGGCATTGCATGCACGGACTTGAAAGTTGTCTCAGCTTGTAGATCAGAGGATTGGGTAAGGGGTTGGGGGGTGGGGAAGGGGCATTGAGTGAGAGGAAAGTGCCGAAAAGACGCTTTGAAAGGCTTTTTTTGTTACTTTAAGTCACGGGAATGAGAAATCGGGTACGGTGTTAGTTTTTTTGGGGTTTTTGTTGGTTATTGACGTCGCTTATTTGTAGGCGTGGCATGACATACATATATAGGCGTGTGGTAGGTTATAGGTCATCGGATGGGTTATGTGGGAATGGTTGGGGAGGGGGCATTGGGCCAGGGGAAAGTGGCGAAAGGACACTTTTAAGGCATGCAATTGCTCAACTTTCGGCGAGGGGACGATTGTGGGCGTGGCATTGCATGCACGGACTTGAAAGTTGTCTCAGCTTGTAGATCAGAGGATTGGGTAAGGGGTTGGGGGGTGGGGAAGGGGCATTGAGTGAGAGGAAAGTGCCGAAAAGACGCTTTGAAAGGCTTTTTTTGTTACTTTAAGTCACGGGAATGAGAAATCGGGTACGGTGTTAGTTTTTTTGGGGTTTTTGTTGGTTATTGACGTCGCTTATTTGTAGGCGTGGCATGACATACATATATAGGCGTGTGGTAGGTTATAGGTCATCGGATGGGTTATGTGGGAATGGTTGGGGAGGGGGCATTGGGCCAGGGGAAAGTGGCGAAAGGACACTTTTAAGGCATGCAATTGCTCAACTTTCGGCGAGGGGACGATTGTGGGCGTGGCATTGCATGCACGGACTTGAAAGTTGTCTCAGCTTGTAGATCAGAGGATTGGGTAAGGGGTTGGGGGGTGGGGAAGGGGCATTGAGTGAGAGGAAAGTGCCGAAAAGACGCTTTGAAAGGCTTTTTTTGTTACTTTAAGTCACGGGAATGAGAAATCGGGTACGGTGTTAGTTTTTTTGGGGTTTTTGTTGGTTATTGACGTCGCTTATTTGTAGGCGTGGCATGACATACATATATAGGCGTGTGGTAGGTTATAGGTCATCGGATGGGTTATGTGGGAATGGTTGGGGAGGGGGCATTGGGCCAGGGGAAAGTGGCGAAAGGACACTTTTAAGGCATGCAATTGCTCAACTTTCGGCGAGGGGACGATTGTGGGCGTGGCATTGCATGCACGGACTTGAAAGTTGTCTCAGCTTGTAGATCAGAGGATTGGGTAAGGGGTTGGGGGGTGGGGAAGGGGCATTGAGTGAGAGGAAAGTGCCGAAAAGACGCTTTGAAAGGCTTTTTTTGTTACTTTAAGTCACGGGAATGAGAAATCGGGTACGGTGTTAGTTTTTTTGGGGTTTTTGTTGGTTATTGACGTCGCTTATTTGTAGGCGTGGCATGACATACATATATAGGCGTGTGGTAGGTTATAGGTCATCGGATGGGTTATGTGGGAATGGTTGGGGAGGGGGCATTGGGCCAGGGGAAAGTGGCGAAAGGACACTTTTAAGGCATGCAATTGCTCAACTTTCGGCGAGGGGACGATTGTGGGCGTGGCATTGCATGCACGGACTTGAAAGTTGTCTCAGCTTGTAGATCAGAGGATTGGGTAAGGGGTTGGGGGGTGGGGAAGGGGCATTGAGTGAGAGGAAAGTGCCGAAAAGACGCTTTGAAAGGCTTTTTTTGTTACTTTAAGTCACGGGAATGAGAAATCGGGTACGGTGTTAGTTTTTTTGGGGTTTTTGTTGGTTATTGACGTCGCTTATTTGTAGGCGTGGCATGACATACATATATAGGCGTGTGGTAGGTTATAGGTCATCGGATGGGTTATGTGGGAATGGTTGGGGAGGGGGCATTGGGCCAGGGGAAAGTGGCGAAAGGACACTTTTAAGGCATGCAATTGCTCAACTTTCGGCGAGGGGACGATTGTGGGCGTGGCATTGCATGCACGGACTTGAAAGTTGTCTCAGCTTGTAGATCAGAGGATTGGGTAAGGGGTTGGGGGGTGGGGAAGGGGCATTGAGTGAGAGGAAAGTGCCGAAAAGACGCTTTGAAAGGCTTTTTTTGTTACTTTAAGTCACGGGAATGAGAAATCGGGTACGGTGTTAGTTTTTTTGGGGTTTTTGTTGGTTATTGACGTCGCTTATTTGTAGGCGTGGCATGACATACATATATAGGCGTGTGGTAGGTTATAGGTCATCGGATGGGTTATGTGGGAATGGTTGGGGAGGGGGCATTGGGCCAGGGGAAAGTGGCGAAAGGACACTTTTAAGGCATGCAATTGCTCAACTTTCGGCGAGGGGACGATTGTGGGCGTGGCATTGCATGCACGGACTTGAAAGTTGTCTCAGCTTGTAGATCAGAGGATTGGGTAAGGGGTTGGGGGGTGGGGAAGGGGCATTGAGTGAGAGGAAAGTGCCGAAAAGACGCTTTGAAAGGCTTTTTTTGTTACTTTAAGTCACGGGAATGAGAAATCGGGTACGGTGTTAGTTTTTTTGGGGTTTTTGTTGGTTATTGACGTCGCTTATTTGTAGGCGTGGCATGACATACATATATAGGCGTGTGGTAGGTTATAGGTCATCGGATGGGTTATGTGGGAATGGTTGGGGAGGGGGCATTGGGCCAGGGGAAAGTGGCGAAAGGACACTTTTAAGGCATGCAATTGCTCAACTTTCGGCGAGGGGACGATTGTGGGCGTGGCATTGCATGCACGGACTTGAAAGTTGTCTCAGCTTGTAGATCAGAGGATTGGGTAAGGGGTTGGGGGGTGGGGAAGGGGCATTGAGTGAGAGGAAAGTGCCGAAAAGACGCTTTGAAAGGCTTTTTTTGTTACTTTAAGTCACGGGAATGAGAAATCGGGTACGGTGTTAGTTTTTTTGGGGTTTTTGTTGGTTATTGACGTCGCTTATTTGTAGGCGTGGCATGACATACATATATAGGCGTGTGGTAGGTTATAGGTCATCGGATGGGTTATGTGGGAATGGTTGGGGAGGGGGCATTGGGCCAGGGGAAAGTGGCGAAAGGACACTTTTAAGGCATGCAATTGCTCAACTTTCGGCGAGGGGACGATTGTGGGCGTGGCATTGCATGCACGGACTTGAAAGTTGTCTCAGCTTGTAGATCAGAGGATTGGGTAAGGGGTTGGCAGGTGGGGAAGGGGCATTGAGTGAGAGGAAAGTGCCGAAAAGACGCTTTGAAAGGCTTTTTTTGTTACTTTAAGTCACGGGAATGAGAAATCGGGTACGGTGTTAGTTTTTTTGGGGTTTTTGTTGGTTATTGACGTCGCTTATTTGTAGGCGTGGCATGACATACATATATAGGCGTGTGGTAGGTTATAGGTCATCGGATGGGTTATGTGGGAATGGTTGGGGAGGGGGCATTGGGCCAGGGGAAAGTGGCGAAAGGACACTTTTAAGGCATGCAATTGCTCAACTTTCGGCGAGGGGACGATTGTGGGCGTGGCATTGCATGCACGGACTTGAAAGTTGTCTCAGCTTGTAGATCAGAGGATTGGGTAAGGGGTTGGGGGGTGGGGAAGGGGCATTGAGTGAGAGGAAAGTGCCGAAAAGACGCTTTGAAAGGCTTTTTTTGTTACTTTAAGTCACGGGAATGAGAAATCGGGTACGGTGTTAGTTTTTTTGGGGTTTTTGTTGGTTATTGACGTCGCTTATTTGTAGGCGTGGCATGACATACATATATAGGCGTGTGGTAGGTTATAGGTCATCGGATGGGTTATGTGGGAATGGTTGGGGAGGGGGCATTGGGCCAGGGGAAAGTGGCGAAAGGACACTTTTAAGGCATGCAATTGCTCAACTTTCGGCGAGGGGACGATTGTGGGCGTGGCATTGCATGCACGGACTTGAAAGTTGTCTCAGCTTGTAGATCAGAGGATTGGGTAAGGGGTTGGGGGGTGGGGAAGGGGCATTGAGTGAGAGGAAAGTGCCGAAAAGACGCTTTGAAAGGCTTTTTTTGTTACTTTAAGTCACGGGAATGAGAAATCGGGTACGGTGTTAGTTTTTTTGGGGTTTTTGTTGGTTATTGACGTCGCTTATTTGTAGGCGTGGCATGACATACATATATAGGCGTGTGGTAGGTTATAGGTCATCGGATGGGTTATGTGGGAATGGTTGGGGAGGGGGCATTGGGCCAGGGGAAAGTGGCGAAAGGACACTTTTAAGGCATGCAATTGCTCAACTTTCGGCGAGGGGACGATTGTGGGCGTGGCATTGCATGCACGGACTTGAAAGTTGTCTCAGCTTGTAGATCAGAGGATTGGGTAAGGGGTTGGGGGGTGGGGAAGGGGCATTGAGTGAGAGGAAAGTGCCGAAAAGACGCTTTGAAAGGCTTTTTTTGTTACTTTAAGTCACGGGAATGAGAAATCGGGTACGGTGTTAGTTTTTTTGGGGTTTTTGTTGGTTATTGACGTCGCTTATTTGTAGGCGTGGCATGACATACATATATAGGCGTGTGGTAGGTTATAGGTCATCGGATGGGTTATGTGGGAATGGTTGGGGAGGGGGCATTGGGCCAGGGGAAAGTGGCGAAAGGACACTTTTAAGGCATGCAATTGCTCAACTTTCGGCGAGGGGACGATTGTGGGCGTGGCATTGCATGCACGGACTTGAAAGTTGTCTCAGCTTGTAGATCAGAGGATTGGGTAAGGGGTTGGGGGGTGGGGAAGGGGCATTGAGTGAGAGGAAAGTGCCGAAAAGACGCTTTGAAAGGCTTTTTTTGTTACTTTAAGTCACGGGAATGAGAAATCGGGTACGGTGTTAGTTTTTTTGGGGTTTTTGTTGGTTATTGACGTCGCTTATTTGTAGGCGTGGCATGACATACATATATAGGCGTGTGGTAGGTTATAGGTCATCGGATGGGTTATGTGGGAATGGTTGGGGAGGGGGCATTGGGCCAGGGGAAAGTGGCGAAAGGACACTTTTAAGGCATGCAATTGCTCAACTTTCGGCGAGGGGACGATTGTGGGCGTGGCATTGCATGCACGGACTTGAAAGTTGTCTCAGCTTGTAGATCAGAGGATTGGGTAAGGGGTTGGGGGGTGGGGAAGGGGCATTGAGTGAGAGGAAAGTGCCGAAAAGACGCTTTGAAAGGCTTTTTTTGTTACTTTAAGTCACGGGAATGAGAAATCGGGTACGGTGTTAGTTTTTTTGGGGTTTTTGTTGGTTATTGACGTCGCTTATTTGTAGGCGTGGCATGACATACATATATAGGCGTGTGGTAGGTTATAGGTCATCGGATGGGTTATGTGGGAATGGTTGGGGAGGGGGCATTGGGCCAGGGGAAAGTGGCGAAAGGACACTTTTAAGGCATGCAATTGCTCAACTTTCGGCGAGGGGACGATTGTGGGCGTGGCATTGCATGCACGGACTTGAAAGTTGTCTCAGCTTGTAGATCAGAGGATTGGGTAAGGGGTTGGGGGGTGGGGAAGGGGCATTGAGTGAGAGGAAAGTGCCGAAAAGACGCTTTGAAAGGCTTTTTTTGTTACTTTAAGTCACGGGAATGAGAAATCGGGTACGGTGTTAGTTTTTTTGGGGTTTTTGTTGGTTATTGACGTCGCTTATTTGTAGGCGTGGCATGACATACATATATAGGCGTGTGGTAGGTTATAGGTCATCGGATGGGTTATGTGGGAATGGTTGGGGAGGGGGCATTGGGCCAGGGGAAAGTGGCGAAAGGACACTTTTAAGGCATGCAATTGCTCAACTTTCGGCGAGGGGACGATTGTGGGCGTGGCATTGCATGCACGGACTTGAAAGTTGTCTCAGCTTGTAGATCAGAGGATTGGGTAAGGGGTTGGGGGGTGGGGAAGGGGCATTGAGTGAGAGGAAAGTGCCGAAAAGACGCTTTGAAAGGCTTTTTTTGTTACTTTAAGTCACGGGAATGAGAAATCGGGTACGGTGTTAGTTTTTTTGGGGTTTTTGTTGGTTATTGACGTCGCTTATTTGTAGGCGTGGCATGACATACATATATAGGCGTGTGGTAGGTTATAGGTCATCGGATGGGTTATGTGGGAATGGTTGGGGAGGGGGCATTGGGCCAGGGGAAAGTGGCGAAAGGACACTTTTAAGGCATGCAATTGCTCAACTTTCGGCGAGGGGACGATTGTGGGCGTGGCATTGCATGCACGGACTTGAAAGTTGTCTCAGCTTGTAGATCAGAGGATTGGGTAAGGGGTTGGGGGGTGGGGAAGGGGCATTGAGTGAGAGGAAAGTGCCGAAAAGACGCTTTGAAAGGCTTTTTTTGTTACTTTAAGTCACGGGAATGAGAAATCGGGTACGGTGTTAGTTTTTTTGGGGTTTTTGTTGGTTATTGACGTCGCTTATTTGTAGGCGTGGCATGACATACATATATAGGCGTGTGGTAGGTTATAGGTCATCGGATGGGTTATGTGGGAATGGTTGGGGAGGGGGCATTGGGCCAGGGGAAAGTGGCGAAAGGACACTTTTAAGGCATGCAATTGCTCAACTTTCGGCGAGGGGACGATTGTGGGCGTGGCATTGCATGCACGGACTTGAAAGTTGTCTCAGCTTGTAGATCAGAGGATTGGGTAAGGGGTTGGGGGGTGGGGAAGGGGCATTGAGTGAGAGGAAAGTGCCGAAAAGACGCTTTGAAAGGCTTTTTTTGTTACTTTAAGTCACGGGAATGAGAAATCGGGTACGGTGTTAGTTTTTTTGGGGTTTTTGTTGGTTATTGACGTCGCTTATTTGTAGGCGTGGCATGACATACATATATAGGCGTGTGGTAGGTTATAGGTCATCGGATGGGTTATGTGGGAATGGTTGGGGAGGGGGCATTGGGCCAGGGGAAAGTGGCGAAAGGACACTTTTAAGGCATGCAATTGCTCAACTTTCGGCGAGGGGACGATTGTGGGCGTGGCATTGCATGCACGGACTTGAAAGTTGTCTCAGCTTGTAGATCAGAGGATTGGGTAAGGGGTTGGGGGGTGGGGAAGGGGCATTGAGTGAGAGGAAAGTGCCGAAAAGACGCTTTGAAAGGCTTTTTTTGTTACTTTAAGTCACGGGAATGAGAAATCGGGTACGGTGTTAGTTTTTTTGGGGTTTTTGTTGGTTATTGACGTCGCTTATTTGTAGGCGTGGCATGACATACATATATAGGCGTGTGGTAGGTTATAGGTCATCGGATGGGTTATGTGGGAATGGTTGGGGAGGGGGCATTGGGCCAGGGGAAAGTGGCGAAAGGACACTTTTAAGGCATGCAATTGCTCAACTTTCGGCGAGGGGACGATTGTGGGCGTGGCATTGCATGCACGGACTTGAAAGTTGTCTCAGCTTGTAGATCAGAGGATTGGGTAAGGGGTTGGGGGGTGGGGAAGGGGCATTGAGTGAGAGGAAAGTGCCGAAAAGACGCTTTGAAAGGCTTTTTTTGTTACTTTAAGTCACGGGAATGAGAAATCGGGTACGGTGTTAGTTTTTTTGGGGTTTTTGTTGGTTATTGACGTCGCTTATTTGTAGGCGTGGCATGACATACATATATAGGCGTGTGGTAGGTTATAGGTCATCGGATGGGTTATGTGGGAATGGTTGGGGAGGGGGCATTGGGCCAGGGGAAAGTGGCGAAAGGACACTTTTAAGGCATGCAATTGCTCAACTTTCGGCGAGGGGACGATTGTGGGCGTGGCATTGCATGCACGGACTTGAAAGTTGTCTCAGCTTGTAGATCAGAGGATTGGGTAAGGGGTTGGGGGGTGGGGAAGGGGCATTGAGTGAGAGGAAAGTGCCGAAAAGACGCTTTGAAAGGCTTTTTTTGTTACTTTAAGTCACGGGAATGAGAAATCGGGTACGGTGTTAGTTTTTTTGGGGTTTTTGTTGGTTATTGACGTCGCTTATTTGTAGGCGTGGCATGACATACATATATAGGCGTGTGGTAGGTTATAGGTCATCGGATGGGTTATGTGGGAATGGTTGGGGAGGGGGCATTGGGCCAGGGGAAAGTGGCGAAAGGACACTTTTAAGGCATGCAATTGCTCAACTTTCGGCGAGGGGACGATTGTGGGCGTGGCATTGCATGCACGGACTTGAAAGTTGTCTCAGCTTGTAGATCAGAGGATTGGGTAAGGGGTTGGGGGGTGGGGAAGGGGCATTGAGTGAGAGGAAAGTGCCGAAAAGACGCTTTGAAAGGCTTTTTTTGTTACTTTAAGTCACGGGAATGAGAAATCGGGTACGGTGTTAGTTTTTTTGGGGTTTTTGTTGGTTATTGACGTCGCTTATTTGTAGGCGTGGCATGACATACATATATAGGCGTGTGGTAGGTTATAGGTCATCGGATGGGTTATGTGGGAATGGTTGGGGAGGGGGCATTGGGCCAGGGGAAAGTGGCGAAAGGACACTTTTAAGGCATGCAATTGCTCAACTTTCGGCGAGGGGACGATTGTGGGCGTGGCATTGCATGCACGGACTTGAAAGTTGTCTCAGCTTGTAGATCAGAGGATTGGGTAAGGGGTTGGGGGGTGGGGAAGGGGCATTGAGTGAGAGGAAAGTGCCGAAAAGACGCTTTGAAAGGCTTTTTTTGTTACTTTAAGTCACGGGAATGAGAAATCGGGTACGGTGTTAGTTTTTTTGGGGTTTTTGTTGGTTATTGACGTCGCTTATTTGTAGGCGTGGCATGACATACATATATAGGCGTGTGGTAGGTTATAGGTCATCGGATGGGTTATGTGGGAATGGTTGGGGAGGGGGCATTGGGCCAGGGGAAAGTGGCGAAAGGACACTTTTAAGGCATGCAATTGCTCAACTTTCGGCGAGGGGACGATTGTGGGCGTGGCATTGCATGCACGGACTTGAAAGTTGTCTCAGCTTGTAGATCAGAGGATTGGGTAAGGGGTTGGGGGGTGGGGAAGGGGCATTGAGTGAGAGGAAAGGGCCGAAAAGACGCTTTGAAAGGCTTTTTTTGTTACTTTAAGTCACGGGAATGAGAAATCGGGTACGGTGTTAGTTTTTTTGGGGTTTTTGTTGGTTATTGACGTCGCTTATTTGTAGGCGTGGCATGACATACATATATAGGCGTGTGGTAGGTTATAGGTCATCGGATGGGTTATGTGGGAATGGTTGGGGAGGGGGCATTGGGCCAGGGGAAAGTGGCGAAAGGACACTTTTAAGGCATGCAATTGCTCAACTTTCGGCGAGGGGACGATTGTGGGCGTGGCATTGCATGCACGGACTTGAAAGTTGTCTCAGCTTGTAGATCAGAGGATTGGGTAAGGGGTTGGGGGGTGGGGAAGGGGCATTGAGTGAGAGGAAAGTGCCGAAAAGACGCTTTGAAAGGCTTTTTTTGTTACTTTAAGTCACGGGAATGAGAAATCGGGTACGGTGTTAGTTTTTTTGGGGTTTTTGTTGGTTATTGACGTCGCTTATTTGTAGGCGTGGCATGACATACATATATAGGCGTGTGGTAGGTTATAGGTCATCGGATGGGTTATGTGGGAATGGTTGGGGAGGGGGCATTGGGCCAGGGGAAAGTGGCGAAAGGACACTTTTAAGGCATGCAATTGCTCAACTTTCGGCGAGGGGACGATTGTGGGCGTGGCATTGCATGCACGGACTTGAAAGTTGTCTCAGCTTGTAGATCAGAGGATTGGGTAAGGGGTTGGGGGGTGGGGAAGGGGCATTGAGTGAGAGGAAAGTGCCGAAAAGACGCTTTGAAAGGCTTTTTTTGTTACTTTAAGTCACGGGAATGAGAAATCGGGTACGGTGTTAGTTTTTTTGGGGTTTTTGTTGGTTATTGACGTCGCTTATTTGTAGGCGTGGCATGACATACATATATAGGCGTGTGGTAGGTTATAGGTCATCGGATGGGTTATGTGGGAATGGTTGGGGAGGGGGCATTGGGCCAGGGGAAAGTGGCGAAAGGACACTTTTAAGGCATGCAATTGCTCAACTTTCGGCGAGGGGACGATTGTGGGCGTGGCATTGCATGCACGGACTTGAAAGTTGTCTCAGCTTGTAGATCAGAGGATTGGGTAAGGGGTTGGGGGATGGGGAAGGGGCATTGAGTGAGAGGAAAGTGCCGAAAAGACGCTTTGAAAGGCTTTTTTTGTTACTTTAAGTCACGGGAATGAGAAATCGGGTACGGTGTTAGTTTTTTTGGGGTTTTTGTTGGTTATTGACGTCGCTTATTTGTAGG
The DNA here is from genome assembly GCA_946965025.1 of Blera fallax. Lineage (NCBI taxonomy): Eukaryota > Metazoa > Arthropoda > Insecta > Diptera > Syrphidae > Blera > Blera fallax. The sequence goes on from CAMPTQ010000004.1 coordinate 66,076, forward strand.
CGTGGCATGACATACATATATAGGCGTGTGGTAGGTTATAGGTCATCGGATGGGTTATGTGGGAATGGTTGGGGAGGGGGCATTGGGCCAGGGGAAAGTGGCGAAAGGACACTTTTAAGGCATGCAATTGCTCAACTTTCGGCGAGGGGACGATTGTGGGCGTGGCATTGCATGCACGGACTTGAAAGTTGTCTCAGCTTGTAGATCAGAGGATTGGGTAAGGGGTTGGGGGGTGGGGAAGGGGCATTGAGTGAGAGGAAAGTGCCGAAAAGACGCTTTGAAAGGCTTTTTTTGTTACTTTAAGTCACGGGAATGAGAAATCGGGTACGGTGTTAGTTTTTTTGGGGTTTTTGTTGGTTATTGACGTCGCTTATTTGTAGGCGTGGCATGACATACATATATAGGCGTGTGGTAGGTTATAGGTCATCGGATGGGTTATGTGGGAATGGTTGGGGAGGGGGCATTGGGCCAGGGGAAAGTGGCGAAAGGACACTTTTAAGGCATGCAATTGCTCAACTTTCGGCGAGGGGACGATTGTGGGCGTGGCATTGCATGCACGGACTTGAAAGTTGTCTCAGCTTGTAGATCAGAGGATTGGGTAAGGGGTTGGGGGGTGGGGAAGGGGCATTGAGTGAGAGGAAAGTGCCGAAAAGACGCTTTGAAAGGCTTTTTTTGTTACTTTAAGTCACGGGAATGAGAAATCGGGTACGGTGTTAGTTTTTTTGGGGTTTTTGTTGGTTATTGACGTCGCTTATTTGTAGGCGTGGCATGACATACATATATAGGCGTGTGGTAGGTTATAGGTCATCGGATGGGTTATGTGGGAATGGTTGGGGAGGGGGCATTGGGCCAGGGGAAAGTGGCGAAAGGACACTTTTAAGGCATGCAATTGCTCAACTTTCGGCGAGGGGACGATTGTGGGCGTGGCATTGCATGCACGGACTTGAAAGTTGTCTCAGCTTGTAGATCAGAGGATTGGGTAAGGGGTTGGGGGGTGGGGAAGGGGCATTGAGTGAGAGGAAAGTGCCGAAAAGACGCTTTGAAAGGCTTTTTTTGTTACTTTAAGTCACGGGAATGAGAAATCGGGTACGGTGTTAGTTTTTTTGGGGTTTTTGTTGGTTATTGACGTCGCTTATTTGTAGGCGTGGCATGACATACATATATAGGCGTGTGGTAGGTTATAGGTCATCGGATGGGTTATGTGGGAATGGTTGGGGAGGGGGCATTGGGCCAGGGGAAAGTGGCGAAAGGACACTTTTAAGGCATGCAATTGCTCAACTTTCGGCGAGGGGACGATTGTGGGCGTGGCATTGCATGCACGGACTTGAAAGTTGTCTCAGCTTGTAGATCAGAGGATTGGGTAAGGGGTTGGGGGGTGGGGAAGGGGCATTGAGTGAGAGGAAAGTGCCGAAAAGACGCTTTGAAAGGCTTTTTTTGTTACTTTAAGTCACGGGAATGAGAAATCGGGTACGGTGTTAGTTTTTTTGGGGTTTTTGTTGGTTATTGACGTCGCTTATTTGTAGGCGTGGCATGACATACATATATAGGCGTGTGGTAGGTTATAGGTCATCGGATGGGTTATGTGGGAATGGTTGGGGAGGGGGCATTGGGCCAGGGGAAAGTGGCGAAAGGACACTTTTAAGGCATGCAATTGCTCAACTTTCGGCGAGGGGACGATTGTGGGCGTGGCATTGCATGCACGGACTTGAAAGTTGTCTCAGCTTGTAGATCAGAGGATTGGGTAAGGGGTTGGGGGGTGGGGAAGGGGCATTGAGTGAGAGGAAAGTGCCGAAAAGACGCTTTGAAAGGCTTTTTTTGTTACTTTAAGTCACGGGAATGAGAAATCGGGTACGGTGTTAGTTTTTTTGGGGTTTTTGTTGGTTATTGACGTCGCTTATTTGTAGGCGTGGCATGACATACATATATAGGCGTGTGGTAGGTTATAGGTCATCGGATGGGTTATGTGGGAATGGTTGGGGAGGGGGCATTGGGCCAGGGGAAAGTGGCGAAAGGACACTTTTAAGGCATGCAATTGCTCAACTTTCGGCGAGGGGACGATTGTGGGCGTGGCATTGCATGCACGGACTTGAAAGTTGTCTCAGCTTGTAGATCAGAGGATTGGGTAAGGGGTTGGGGGGTGGGGAAGGGGCATTGAGTGAGAGGAAAGTGCCGAAAAGACGCTTTGAAAGGCTTTTTTTGTTACTTTAAGTCACGGGAATGAGAAATCGGGTACGGTGTTAGTTTTTTTGGGGTTTTTGTTGGTTATTGACGTCGCTTATTTGTAGGCGTGGCATGACATACATATATAGGCGTGTGGTAGGTTATAGGTCATCGGATGGGTTATGTGGGAATGGTTGGGGAGGGGGCATTGGGCCAGGGGAAAGTGGCGAAAGGACACTTTTAAGGCATGCAATTGCTCAACTTTCGGCGAGGGGACGATTGTGGGCGTGGCATTGCATGCACGGACTTGAAAGTTGTCTCAGCTTGTAGATCAGAGGATTGGGTAAGGGGTTGGGGGGTGGGGAAGGGGCATTGAGTGAGAGGAAAGTGCCGAAAAGACGCTTTGAAAGGCTTTTTTTGTTACTTTAAGTCACGGGAATGAGAAATCGGGTACGGTGTTAGTTTTTTTGGGGTTTTTGTTGGTTATTGACGTCGCTTATTTGTAGGCGTGGCATGACATACATATATAGGCGTGTGGTAGGTTATAGGTCATCGGATGGGTTATGTGGGAATGGTTGGGGAGGGGGCATTGGGCCAGGGGAAAGTGGCGAAAGGACACTTTTAAGGCATGCAATTGCTCAACTTTCGGCGAGGGGACGATTGTGGGCGTGGCATTGCATGCACGGACTTGAAAGTTGTCTCAGCTTGTAGATCAGAGGATTGGGTAAGGGGTTGGGGGGTGGGGAAGGGGCATTGAGTGAGAGGAAAGTGCCGAAAAGACGCTTTGAAAGGCTTTTTTTGTTACTTTAAGTCACGGGAATGAGAAATCGGGTACGGTGTTAGTTTTTTTGGGGTTTTTGTTGGTTATTGACGTCGCTTATTTGTAGGCGTGGCATGACATACATATATAGGCGTGTGGTAGGTTATAGGTCATCGGATGGGTTATGTGGGAATGGTTGGGGAGGGGGCATTGGGCCAGGGGAAAGTGGCGAAAGGACACTTTTAAGGCATGCAATTGCTCAACTTTCGGCGAGGGGACGATTGTGGGCGTGGCATTGCATGCACGGACTTGAAAGTTGTCTCAGCTTGTAGATCAGAGGATTGGGTAAGGGGTTGGGGGGTGGGGAAGGGGCATTGAGTGAGAGGAAAGTGCCGAAAAGACGCTTTGAAAGGCTTTTTTTGTTACTTTAAGTCACGGGAATGAGAAATCGGGTACGGTGTTAGTTTTTTTGGGGTTTTTGTTGGTTATTGACGTCGCTTATTTGTAGGCGTGGCATGACATACATATATAGGCGTGTGGTAGGTTATAGGTCATCGGATGGGTTATGTGGGAATGGTTGGGGAGGGGGCATTGGGCCAGGGGAAAGTGGCGAAAGGACACTTTTAAGGCATGCAATTGCTCAACTTTCGGCGAGGGGACGATTGTGGGCGTGGCATTGCATGCACGGACTTGAAAGTTGTCTCAGCTTGTAGATCAGAGGATTGGGTAAGGGGTTGGGGGGTGGGGAAGGGGCATTGAGTGAGAGGAAAGTGCCGAAAAGACGCTTTGAAAGGCTTTTTTTGTTGCTTTAAGTCACGGGAATGAGAAATCGGGTACGGTGTTAGTTTTTTTGGGGTTTTTGTTGGTTATTGACGTCGCTTATTTGTAGGCGTGGCATGACATACATATATAGGCGTGTGGTAGGTTATAGGTCATCGGATGGGTTATGTGGGAATGGTTGGGGAGGGGGCATTGGGCCAGGGGAAAGTGGCGAAAGGACACTTTTAAGGCATGCAATTGCTCAACTTTCGGCGAGGGGACGATTGTGGGCGTGGCATTGCATGCACGGACTTGAAAGTTGTCTCAGCTTGTAGATCAGAGGATTGGGTAAGGGGTTGGGGGGTGGGGAAGTGGCATTGAGTGAGAGGAAAGTGCCGAAAAGACGCTTTGAAAGGCTTTTTTTGTTACTTTAAGTCACGGGAATGAGAAATCGGGTACGGTGTTAGTTTTTTTGGGGTTTTTGTTGGTTATTGACGTCGCTTATTTGTAGGCGTGGCATGACATACATATATAGGCGTGTGGTAGGTTATAGGTCATCGGATGGGTTATGTGGGAATGGTTGGGGAGGGGGCATTGGGCCAGGGGAAAGTGGCGAAAGGACACTTTTAAGGCATGCAATTGCTCAACTTTCGGCGAGGGGACGATTGTGGGCGTGGCATTGCATGCACGGACTTGAAAGTTGTCTCAGCTTGTAGATCAGAGGATTGGGTAAGGGGTTGGGGGGTGGGGAAGGGGCATTGAGTGAGAGGAAAGTGCCGAAAAGACGCTTTGAAAGGCTTTTTTTGTTACTTTAAGTCACGGGAATGAGAAATCGGGTACGGTGTTAGTTTTTTTGGGGTTTTTGTTGGTTATTGACGTCGCTTATTTGTAGGCGTGGCATGACATACATATATAGGCGTGTGGTAGGTTATAGGTCATCGGATGGGTTATGTGGGAATGGTTGGGGAGGGGGCATTGGGCCAGGGGAAAGTGGCGAAAGGACACTTTTAAGGCATGCAATTGCTCAACTTTCGGCGAGGGGACGATTGTGGGCGTGGCATTGCATGCACGGACTTGAAAGTTGTCTCAGCTTGTAGATCAGAGGATTGGGTAAGGGGTTGGGGGGTGGGGAAGGGGCATTGAGTGAGAGGAAAGTGCCGAAAAGACGCTTTGAAAGGCTTTTTTTGTTACTTTAAGTCACGGGAATGAGAAATCGGGTACGGTGTTAGTTTTTTTGGGGTTTTTGTTGGTTATTGACGTCGCTTATTTGTAGGCGTGGCATGACATACATATATAGGCGTGTGGTAGGTTATAGGTCATCGGATGGGTTATGTGGGAATGGTTGGGGAGGGGGCATTGGGCCAGGGGAAAGTGGCGAAAGGACACTTTTAAGGCATGCAATTGCTCAACTTTCGGCGAGGGGACGATTGTGGGCGTGGCATTGCATGCACGGACTTGAAAGTTGTCTCAGCTTGTAGATCAGAGGATTGGGTAAGGGGTTGGGGGGTGGGGAAGGGGCATTGAGTGAGAGGAAAGTGCCGAAAAGACGCTTTGAAAGGCTTTTTTTGTTACTTTAAGTCACGGGAATGAGAAATCGGGTACGGTGTTAGTTTTTTTGGGGTTTTTGTTGGTTATTGACGTCGCTTATTTGTAGGCGTGGCATGACATACATATATAGGCGTGTGGTAGGTTATAGGTCATCGGATGGGTTATGTGGGAATGGTTGGGGAGGGGGCATTGGGCCAGGGGAAAGTGGCGAAAGGACACTTTTAAGGCATGCAATTGCTCAACTTTCGGCGAGGGGACGATTGTGGGCGTGGCATTGCATGCACGGACTTGAAACTTGTCTCACACTCACACTTATTGATTGTCCAAGTGATGTTGAAAGGAAGATACAGAACACTTCCTCTGCCACTGCTCTGCAACAGTGAGGTTAAAACTGAAGATACTGCGATTCTCAACGATACCGGATCTAACACACCTCCCCATTATCCCAATACCGACATCCGCTCTCAACGCAAAATTTCCACATCACACACCACTATTCCTAACAATTCGACAAACGAGGGGAACACAACGAGCTTTTGGAGACCTAAATGAAGAGCACAAGTTCATCCTATAAAACCAATCAAATAGCAACAAAAGCAAAAAAGATCCAAGGAAGAAGGGAAGAATGCTAAAGAAAAAACAAGTAGCCACGAGAAAAAGCAGAACGAAGAAGACAGGAAAGTCAAAGTGCAATGTGAGGGGAATAAAGGAAAAGGAACTAGAAATTATTGAATGAACAGAATTAATGTGGATTTTAGCACTGACACAAACAAATAAAAGAGGTGAAAAATGTAATAAATGAGATAATGGATACCTTATGATATACAGAGGGGTAGTAGAAAGCACTAATCCAAGAGCAGGAGTAGCTTGCGAGGTGAAAAATAATAAAATAAATGATATCAGAGAGTTATAAGTAGTAAGCGAAAAAATACTAGAGGTGGAATTAGGAAAATGCGGAGAAACCAAAACAATAGTCGTAGCATACGGACCGAACGAGGACGAAAAGAAGGAAGGAGAAGATAAATTATGGGACAGAAGTATGCGACAGGAAAAAAGGGAAGATAATCATAGCCAGCGATTTAAGTTCTAGAAGGGGAAATGAAAAGAAAAAAGGAAAGGAGTCATAGGAATACATGGAGAAATGACTCTAAACACCAACGGAAGGAGATTACTGGATTTCTTCCTAATAAATTACCTATTGATCGCAAACTCTCTCTTTTCACATAAAGACATACATAAATATACTAGTGAAATTCTAAGTAAATCCATTACAGATTACTCGTATATTATAGTAGAAAAACATAATAAAGGGGAGCTAGTAGACACAGGAATTAAAATAGGGGTGGAAATCGGTAGCGATCATCATTCCCTAGAAGTAGTGCTAAAGGACAGATGAGCGAGTTTACAAATAACGAAGAAAAGGGAAGAAGAAAATGAAAAATAAAAATCATAGCTTACACCCCACGAAAGGCGACATAAAGGAAATAAATATGTAGATATAATAGAGGTGAGAGAAAAGACATGAGTGAGACGATTATTATGCCGATGATTGGTTAAACATAGCCAGGAGAAATATATAGAGTAAAGAAGAAAAGGCAAAAGGAAGTGTATGAAAAAACAAGATCGGAGAAAGAGAAGGTTATAGGCCATCGTATGCGCCTATGCGGTATATGGGAATGGTTAAGGTGAGGGCATTGGGCCGGGGGAGAATGGCGAAAGGTGACTTGGAAGCATTGAATTAGCTTACCTTCGGCGAGGGGACGATTGTGGGCGTGGCATTGCATGCACGGACTTGAAAGTTGTCTCAGCTTGTAGATCAGAGGATTGGGTAAGGGGTTGGGGGGTGGGGA
>CAMPTQ010000005.1:0-2500 GCA_946965025.1 Blera fallax
GTGATCACGTCCGGAGACCTCACTAAATAATTCAATCGGTAGTAGCGACGGGCGGTGTGTACAAAGGGCAGGGACGTAATCAATACGAGTTAATGACTCACACTTACTGGGAATTCAAGTTCATGTGAACAGTTTCAGTTCACAATCCCAAGCATGAAAGTGGTTCAGCGGTTTACCCGGACCTCTCGGTCTAGGAAATACACGTTGATACTTTCATTGTAGCGCGCGTGCAGCCCAGGACATCTAAGGGCAATCACAGACCTGTTATTGCTCAATCTCATTATTGCTAGACGCAATTTGTCCATTTAAGAAGCTAGTGTCCTTATAATGGGACAAACAAACAGGTACGGCTCCACTTACATAAACACATTCAAACACTCCTACATTTTACTGTATTCATAAATGAAGGCTATGCAAGCTTCAACACCATAATCCTGAAAGCATCTATTTAATATATTTGAGTCTCGTTCGTTATCGGAATTAACCAGACAAATCACTCCACGAACTAAGAACGGCCATGCACCACCACCCATAGATTCGAGAAAGAGCTATCAATCTGTCTTACACACTTATGTTCGGACCTGGTAAGTTTTCCCGTGTTGAGTCAAATTAAGCCGCAGGCTCCACTCCTGGTGGTGCCCTTCCGTCAATTCCTTTAAGTTTCAGCTTTGCAACCATACTTCCCCCGGAGCCCAAAAGCTTTGGTTCCCGGGAAGCGACTGAGAGAGCCATAGAAGTAGCTACACCCAATTGCTAGCTGCATCGTTTATGGTTAGAACTAGGGCGGTATCTGATCGCCTTCGAACCTCTAACTTTCGTTCTTGATTAATGAAAACATCTTTGGCAAATGCTTTCGCTTAAGTTAGTCTTACGACGGTCCAAGAATTTCACCTCTCGCGTCGTAATACTAATGCCCCCAAACTGCTTCTATTAATCATTACCTCTTGATCTAAAAACCAATGAAAGTAGAACAGAGGTCTTATTTCATTATTCCATGCACAAAATATTCAGGCATTTGGAGCCTGCTTTAAGCACTCTAATTTGTTCAAAGTAATTGTACCGGCCCACAACAACACTCGATGAAGAGCACTGAAGCAGGTTTAAATAGGAGGTATACATAATGATACAAGTACCATCATATATTAGAACTCCACCGGTAATACGCTTGCATACATAGGTAATGTACAATCCACAATTATAGTTGTACTACCCGTATGAAGCACAAATTCAACTACGAACGTTTTAACCGCAACAACTTTAATATACGCTATTGGAGCTGGAATTACCGCGGCTGCTGGCACCAGACTTGCCCTCCAATAGGTCCTTGTTAAAGGATTTAAAGTGTACTCATTCCAATTACAGGGCCTCGGATATGAGTCCTGTATTGTTATTTTTCGTCACTACCTCCCCGAACTGGGAGTGGGTAATTTACGCGCCTGCTGCCTTCCTTAGATGTGGTAGCCGTTTCTCAGGCTCCCTCTCCGGAATCGAACCCTGATTCCCCGTTACCCGTTGCAACCATGGTAGTCCTAGATACTACCATCAATAGTTGATAGGGCAGACATTTGAAAGATCTGTCGTCGGTACGAGACCATACGATCGGCAAATTATCTAGAGTTCAACCATAATAACGATTTCCGAAAAAATCGCTTGGTTTTAGCCTAATAAAAGCACACGTTCCATAAGGTCCGTGTTTATATTGCATGTATTAGCTCTAGAATTACCACAGTTATCCAAGTAACTGTTAACGATCTAATGAACCATAACTGATATAATGAGCCGTTTGCGGTTTCACTTTTAATTCGTGTGTACTTAGACATGCATGGCTTAATCTTTGAGACAAGCATATAACTACTGGCAGGATCAACCAGAATAATGTTATAAAATAAAATATTATTTGAAATTTTCATTTGAAAAATAACATTAATTCCATCTAAATAATATTAAGAGAAACTTCAACTCATAAACATATATAAATTAAAGAAATAAACGATAAATACAACTTTATAAAATAAGGTATTTACATGTTATTTCTATATATGACAGAGAGAAAGATTTATATACTCTTAAAATCATAGAGGATTTTAATATATTTCACAAAGGTCAAAGTTACTTTAAATCAAAAATAAACACCAAATAAGAGACATTTTTTCAACTTATTTGAGTAATTTTTACTAAGTAAACCTTTCACAAATACATTATCAATGATTATTTTCAAAATACTAATTTCTCATTTACTTCATTTTAAAGCATATTTGTTATATTATTAAAAAATATACAAATATTATTATGAAAAAGAATTAAGAATTCCTTATATTTCATATCAATTTTTCCTTTATATTACACAAAGAATATGCTACCATTTTATATATAAATACATATAATATAAAACTCTTTAAAGTCTATTTGAGCCACAAGACAAATAAATTAATATTTGCTTTCCATGGCCTCTTACCAGAAGAAAAGTTATAATTTCACGAATCTCTTCATGAATAAAAGT
>CAMPTQ010000005.1:22500-23777 GCA_946965025.1 Blera fallax
AATGAAAAAAATTTTAATAATTTTCTAAGTCTAAGATGACGAAAGAAAATAAAAAAAAAAAATTTCAAGTAGAAAAAATTTTCAAAAATTTTCTAAGTCCATAATGTACGAAGAAATTTTCTTGAAAAAAACTCTAAGTCCAAAATGAAAGAAAATTTTTATTGTAAAAATTTAAGAGAAAAATAAAAAGAATGAAAAACACTTTAAAGCAATGATAAAGATATACACATATGAATATGTTATTAAACATTGTTTAAAAATTGTTTTTAAAATTCTCTTATTAAACTCAAAAGATTTTTTAACTACCAACTCTTTTTATTTGCTTATTATATTTTTATATGGCATCAATTATTTGAGAAAAGTAAATTTCAGAATATAAAGTTAATATCATAATTTTGAAGTAAAATATTTAAGAGTTAAAAAAAAGAAAAGAAGAACAATTAATTTTAAAATAATAAGAAACACATTATTAAAATGGTTGAAATATAATTTAAAAAAAAAAAATTATTCTAAAATTCTTTATTTAATTCAAAATTATTTTACTACCAACGCATAAATTAATATAATAGTATAATATGATGTTGTACTTTTTATGCCAAAATAACATAAATTGTTAAACATCAATAATACTTTTATATGTATATTATTTAATAATAATATATTAGATAATTCAGAGTGAAATATAATTTTACCACAGGGATCAGCTTTCCATATATATATAACATAAATATTATATGTAATTATGCTAATATATATATATTATAATGTATTATTTCATACGCATTGCATTAAATGCGTTACAAATAAAATAAATATATATATACGTGCAACATACATTATAATTATTATATATTATTAGAAAACTAATATGTGAATTATTATAATTTTACTCGAATCATCAAGCAAAGGATGAGCTTCAGTGGATCGCAGTATGGCAGCTGCTCTACCACTTACAACACCTTGCCCGTTACCAAAGTCGTTTACAATTGATTCTAGGCACTGTCATCGTATTTAATAATGTTTAACTATCTAACTAGCGAGGCTACAGGCGATATTAAATACATCCCATATATGCTATGTTAGATAGAACATTGGCATCACATCCATTGTCGTTTATAATATAATATTATAAACTTTAAATGGTTTATTGCCATACAATACAATTGCCCCATTTTTATCATTGCAGTCCAGCACGGATACGACCTTAGAGGCGTTCAGGCATAATCCAACGGACGTAGCGTCATACCACTGTTCGCTCGAACAAGTATTGTGCCATT
>CAMPTQ010000007.1:0-152804 GCA_946965025.1 Blera fallax
CTCCCCAACCATTCCCACATAACCCATCCGATGACCTATAACCTACCACACGCCTATATATGTATGTCATGCCACGCCTACAAATAAGCGACGTCAATAACCAACAAAAACCCCAAAAAAACTAACACCGTACCCGATTTCTCATTCCCGTGACTTAAAGTAACAAAAAAAGCCTTTCAAAGCGTCTTTTCGGCACTTTCCTCTCACTCAATACCCCTTCCCCACCCCCCAACCCCTTACCCAATCCTCTGATCTACAAGCTGAGACAACTTTCAAGTCCGTGCATGCAATGCCACGCCCACAATCGTCCCCTCGCCGAAAGTTGAGCAATTGCATGCCTTAAAAGTGTCCTTTCGCCACTTTCCCCTGGCCCAATGCCCCCTCCCCAACCATTCCCACATAACCCATCCGATGACCTATAACCTACCACACGCCTATATATGTATGTCATGCCACGCCTACAAATAAGCGACGTCAATAACCAACAAAAACCCCAAAAAAACTAACACCGTACCCGATTTCTCATTCCCGTGACTTAAAGTAACAAAAAAAGCCTTTCAAAGCGTCTTTTCGGCACTTTCCTCTCACTCAATGCCCCTTCCCCACCCCCCAACCCCTTACCCAATCCTCTGATCTACAAGCTGAGACAACTTTCAAGTCCGTGCATGCAATGCCACGCCCACAATCGTCCCCTCGCCGAAAGTTGAGCAATTGCATGCCTTAAAAGTGTCCTTTCGCCACTTTCCCCTGGCCCAATGCCCCCTCCCCAACCATTCCCACATAACCCATCCGATGACCTATAACCTACCACACGCCTATATATGTATGTCATGCCACGCCTACAAATAAGCGACGTCAATAACCAACAAAAACCCCAAAAAAACTAACACCGTACCCGATTTCTCATTCCCGTGACTTAAAGTAACAAAAAAAGCCTTTCAAAGCGTCTTTTCGGCACTTTCCTCTCACTCAATGCCCCTTCCCCACCCCCCAACCCCTTACCCAATCCTCTGATCTACAAGCTGAGACAACTTTCAAGTCCGTGCATGCAATGCCACGCCCACAATCGTCCCCTCGCCGAAAGTTGAGCAATTGCATGCCTTAAAAGTGTCCTTTCGCCACTTTCCCCTGGCCCAATGCCCCCTCCCCAACCATTCCCACATAACCCATCCGATGACCTATAACCTACCACACGCCTATATATGTATGTCATGCCACGCCTACAAATAAGCGACGTCAATAACCAACAAAAACCCCAAAAAAACTAACACCGTACCCGATTTCTCATTCCCGTGACTTAAAGTAACAAAAAAAGCCTTTCAAAGCGTCTTTTCGGCACTTTCCTCTCACTCAATGCCCCTTCCCCACCCCCCAACCCCTTACCCAATCCTCTGATCTACAAGCTGAGACAACTTTCAAGTCCGTGCATGCAATGCCACGCCCACAATCGTCCCCTCGCCGAAAGTTGAGCAATTGCATGCCTTAAAAGTGTCCTTTCGCCACTTTCCCCTGGCCCAATGCCCCCTCCCCAACCATTCCCACATAACCCATCCGATGACCTATAACCTACCACACGCCTATATATGTATGTCATGCCACGCCTACAAATAAGCGACGTCAATAACCAACAAAAACCCCAAAAAAACTAACACCGTACCCGATTTCTCATTCCCGTGACTTAAAGTAACAAAAAAAGCCTTTCAAAGCGTCTTTTCGGCACTTTCCTCTCACTCAATGCCCCTTCCCCACCCCCCAACCCCTTACCCAATCCTCTGATCTACAAGCTGAGACAACTTTCAAGTCCGTGCATGCAATGCCACGCCCACAATCGTCCCCTCGCCGAAGGTAAGCTAATTCAATGCTTCCAAGTCACCTTTCGCCATTCTCCCCCGGCCCAATGCCCTCACCTTAACCATTCCCATATACCGCATAGGCGCATACGATGGCCTATAACCTTCTCTTTCTCCGATCTTGTTTTTTCATACTCTTCCTCTTGCCTTTTCTTCTTTACTCTATATATTTTTCCTGGCTATGTTTAACCAATCATCGGCATAATAATCGTCTCTCTCATGTCTTTTCTCTCACCTCTATTATATCTACATATTTATTTCCTTTATGTCGCCTTTCGTTGGGTGTAAGCTATGATTTTTATTTTTCATTTTCTTGTTCCCTTTTCTTCGTTATTTGTAAACTCGCTCGTCTGTCCTTAAGCACTTCTTCTAGGGAATGATGATCGCTACCGATTTCCACCCCTATTTTAATTCCTGTGTCTACTAGCTCCCCTTTATTATGTTTTTCTACTATAATATACGAGTAATCTGTAATGGATTTACTTAGAATTTCACTAGTGTATTTATGTATGTCTTTATGTGAAAAGAGAGAGTTTGCGATCAATAGGTAATTTATTAGGAAGAAATCCAGTAATCTCCTTCCGTTGGTGTTTAGAGTCATTTCTCCATGTATTCCTATGACTCCTTTCCTTTTTTCTTTTCATTTCCCCTTCTAGAACTTAAATCGCTGGCTATGATTATCTTCCCTTTTTTCCTGTCGCATACTTCTGTCCCAGTATTTATCTTTTTCTTCCTTCTTTTCGTCCTCGTTCGGTCCGTATGCTACGACTATTGTTTTGGTTTCTCCGCATTTTCCTAATTCCACCTCTAGTATTTTTCCCTTACTACTTATAACTCTCTGATATCATTTATTTTATTATTTTTCACCTCGCAAGCTACTCCTGCTCTTGGATTAATGATTTCTACTACCCCTCTGTATATCATAAGGTATCCATTATCTCATTTATTACATTTTTCACCTCTTTTATTTGTTTGTGTCAGTGCTAAAATCCACATTAATTCTGTTCATTCAATAATTTCTAGTTCCTTTTCCTTTATTCCCCTCACATTGCACTTTGACTTTCCTGTCTTCTTCGTTCTGCTTTTTCTCGTGGCTACTTGTTTTTCTTTAGCATTCTTCCCTTCTTCCTTGGATCTTTTTTGCTTTTGTTGCTATTTGATTGGTTTTATAGGATGAACTTGTGCTCTTCATTTAGGTCTCCAAAAGCTCGTTGTGCTCCCCTCGTTTGTCGAATTGTTAGGAATAGTGGTGTGTGATGTGGAAATTTTGCGTTGAGAGCGGATGTCGGTATTGGGATAATGGGGAGGTGTGTTAGATCCGGTATCGTTGAGAATCGCAGTATCTTCAGTTTTAACCTCACTGTTGCAGAGCAGTGGCAGAGGAAGTGTTCTGTATCTTCCTTTCAACATCACTTGGACAATCAATAAGTGTGAGTGTGAGACAAGTTTCAAGTCCGTGCATGCAATGCCACGCCCACAATCGTCCCCTCGCCGAAAGTTGAGCAATTGCATGCCTTAAAAGTGTCCTTTCGCCACTTTCCCCTGGCCCAATGCCCCCTCCCCAACCATTCCCACATAACCCATCCGATGACCTATAACCTACCACACGCCTATATATGTATGTCATGCCACGCCTACAAATAAGCGACGTCAATAACCAACAAAAACCCCAAAAAAACTAACACCGTACCCGATTTCTCATTCCCGTGACTTAAAGTAACAAAAAAAGCCTTTCAAAGCGTCTTTTCGGCACTTTCCTCTCACTCAATGCCCCTTCCCCACCCCCCAACCCCTTACCCAATCCTCTGATCTACAAGCTGAGACAACTTTCAAGTCCGTGCATCCAATGCCACGCCCACAATCGTCCCCTCGCCGAAAGTTGAGCAATTGCATGCCTTAAAAGTGTCCTTTCGCCACTTTCCCCTGGCCCAATGCCCCCTCCCCAACCATTCCCACATAACCCATCCGATGACCTATAACCTACCACACGCCTATATATGTATGTCATGCCACGCCTACAAATAAGCGACGTCAATAACCAACAAAAACCCCAAAAAAACTAACACCGTACCCGATTTCTCATTCCCGTGACTTAAAGTAACAAAAAAAGCCTTTCAAAGCGTCTTTTCGGCACTTTCCTCTCACTCAATGCCCCTTCCCCATCCCCCAACCCCTTACCCAATCCTCTGATCTACAAGCTGAGACAACTTTCAAGTCCGTGCATGCAATGCCACGCCCACAATCGTCCCCTCGCCGAAAGTTGAGCAATTGCATGCCTTAAAAGTGTCCTTTCGCCACTTTCCCCTGGCCCAATGCCCCCTCCCCAACCATTCCCACATAACCCATCCGATGACCTATAACCTACCACACGCCTATATATGTATGTCATGCCACGCCTACAAATAAGCGACGTCAATAACCAACAAAAACCCCAAAAAAACTAACACCGTACCCGATTTCTCATTCCCGTGACTTAAAGTAACAAAAAAAGCCTTTCAAAGCGTCTTTTCGGCACTTTCCTCTCACTCAATGCCCCTTCCCCACCCCCCAACCCCTTACCCAATCCTCTGATCTACAAGCTGAGACAACTTTCAAGTCCGTGCATGCAATGCCACGCCCACAATCGTCCCCTCGCCGAAAGTTGAGCAATTGCATGCCTTAAAAGTGTCCTTTCGCCACTTTCCCCTGGCCCAATGCCCCCTCCCCAACCATTCCCACATAACCCATCCGATGACCTATAACCTACCACACGCCTATATATGTATGTCATGCCACGCCTACAAATAAGCGACGTCAATAACCAACAAAAACCCCAAAAAAACTAACACCGTACCCGATTTCTCATTCCCGTGACTTAAAGTAACAAAAAAAGCCTTTCAAAGCGTCTTTTCGGCACTTTCCTCTCACTCAATGCCCCTTCCCCACCCCCCAACCCCTTACCCAATCCTCTGATCTACAAGCTGAGACAACTTTCAAGTCCGTGCATGCAATGCCACGCCCACAATCGTCCCCTCGCCGAAAGTTGAGCAATTGCATGCCTTAAAAGTGTCCTTTCGCCACTTTCCCCTGGCCCAATGCCCCCTCCCCAACCATTCCCACATAACCCATCCGATGACCTATAACCTACCACACGCCTATATATGTATGTCATGCCACGCCTACAAATAAGCGACGTCAATAACCAACAAAAACCCCAAAAAAACTAACACCGTACCCGATTTCTCATTCCCGTGACTTAAAGTAACAAAAAAAGCCTTTCAAAGCGTCTTTTCGGCACTTTCCTCTCACTCAATGCCCCTTCCCCACCCCCCAACCCCTTACCCAATCCTCTGATCTACAAGCTGAGACAACTTTCAAGTCCGTGCATGCAATGCCACGCCCACAATCGTCCCCTCGCCGAAAGTTGAGCAATTGCATGCCTTAAAAGTGTCCTTTCGCCACTTTCCCCTGGCCCAATGCCCCCTCCCCAACCATTCCCACATAACCCATCCGATGACCTATAACCTACCACACGCCTATATATGTATGTCATGCCACGCCTACAAATAAGCGACGTCAATAACCAACAAAAACCCCAAAAAAACTAACACCGTACCCGATTTCTCATTCCCGTGACTTAAAGTAACAAAAAAAGCCTTTCAAAGCGTCTTTTCGGCACTTTCCTCTCACTCAATGCCCCTTCCCCACCCCCCAACCCCTTACCCAATCCTCTGATCTACAAGCTGAGACAACTTTCAAGTCCGTGCATGCAATGCCACGCCCACAATCGTCCCCTCGCCGAAAGTTGAGCAATTGCATGCCTTAAAAGTGTCCTTTCGCCACTTTCCCCTGGCCCAATGCCCCCTCCCCAACCATTCCCACATAACCCATCCGATGACCTATAACCTACCACACGCCTATATATGTATGTCATGCCACGCCTACAAATAAGCGACGTCAATAACCAACAAAAACCCCAAAAAAACTAACACCGTACCCGATTTCTCATTCCCGTGACTTAAAGTAACAAAAAAAGCCTTTCAAAGCGTCTTTTCGGCACTTTCCTCTCACTCAATGCCCCTTCCCCACCCCCCAACCCCTTACCCAATCCTCTGATCTACAAGCTGAGACAACTTTCAAGTCCGTGCATGCAATGCCACGCCCACAATCGTCCCCTCGCCGAAAGTTGAGCAATTGCATGCCTTAAAAGTGTCCTTTCGCCACTTTCCCCTGGCCCAATGCCCCCTCCCCAACCATTCCCACATAACCCATCCGATGACCTATAACCTACCACACGCCTATATATGTATGTCATGCCACGCCTACAAATAAGCGACGTCAATAACCAACAAAAACCCCAAAAAAACTAACACCGTACCCGATTTCTCATTCCCGTGACTTAAAGTAACAAAAAAAGCCTTTCAAAGCGTCTTTTCGGCACTTTCCTCTCACTCAATGCCCCTTCCCCACCCCCCAACCCCTTACCCAATCCTCTGATCTACAAGCTGAGACAACTTTCAAGTCCGTGCATGCAATGCCACGCCCACAATCGTCCCCTCGCCGAAAGTTGAGCAATTGCATGCCTTAAAAGTGTCCTTTCGCCACTTTCCCCTGGCCCAATGCCCCCTCCCCAACCATTCCCACATAACCCATCCGATGACCTATAACCTACCACACGCCTATATATGTATGTCATGCCACGCCTACAAATAAGCGACGTCAATAACCAACAAAAACCCCAAAAAAACTAACACCGTACCCGATTTCTCATTCCCGTGACTTAAAGTAACAAAAAAAGCCTTTCAAAGCGTCTTTTCGGCACTTTCCTCTCACTCAATGCCCCTTCCCCACCCCCCAACCCCTTACCCAATCCTCTGATCTACAAGCTGAGACAACTTTCAAGTCCGTGCATGCAATGCCACGCCCACAATCGTCCCCTCGCCGAAAGTTGAGCAATTGCATGCCTTAAAAGTGTCCTTTCGCCACTTTCCCCTGGCCCAATGCCCCCTCCCCAACCATTCCCACATAACCCATCCGATGACCTATAACCTACCACACGCCTATATATGTATGTCATGCCACGCCTACAAATAAGCGACGTCAATAACCAACAAAAACCCCAAAAAAACTAACACCGTACCCGATTTCTCATTCCCGTGACTTAAAGTAACAAAAAAAGCCTTTCAAAGCGTCTTTTCGGCACTTTCCTCTCACTCAATGCCCCTTCCCCACCCCCCAACCCCTTACCCAATCCTCTGATCTACAAGCTGAGACAACTTTCAAGTCCGTGCATGCAATGCCACGCCCACAATCGTCCCCTCGCCGAAAGTTGAGCAATTGCATGCCTTAAAAGTGTCCTTTCGCCACTTTCCCCTGGCCCAATGCCCCCTCCCCAACCATTCCCACATAACCCATCCGATGACCTATAACCTACCACACGCCTATATATGTATGTCATGCCACGCCTACAAATAAGCGACGTCAATAACCAACAAAAACCCCAAAAAAACTAACACCGTACCCGATTTCTCATTCCCGTGACTTAAAGTAACAAAAAAAGCCTTTCAAAGCGTCTTTTCGGCACTTTCCTCTCACTCAATGCCCCTTCCCCACCCCCCAACCCCTTACCCAATCCTCTGATCTACAAGCTGAGACAACTTTCAAGTCCGTGCATGCAATGCCACGCCCACAATCGTCCCCTCGCCGAAAGTTGAGCAATTGCATGCCTTAAAAGTGTCCTTTCGCCACTTTCCCCTGGCCCAATGCCCCCTCCCCAACCATTCCCACATAACCCATCCGATGACCTATAACCTACCACACGCCTATATATGTATGTCATGCCACGCCTACAAATAAGCGACGTCAATAACCAACAAAAACCCCAAAAAAACTAACACCGTACCCGATTTCTCATTCCCGTGACTTAAAGTAACAAAAAAAGCCTTTCAAAGCGTCTTTTCGGCACTTTCCTCTCACTCAATGCCCCTTCCCCACCCCCCAACCCCTTACCCAATCCTCTGATCTACAAGCTGAGACAACTTTCAAGTCCGTGCATGCAATGCCACGCCCACAATCGTCCCCTCGCCGAAAGTTGAGCAATTGCATGCCTTAAAAGTGTCCTTTCGCCACTTTCCCCTGGCCCAATGCCCCCTCCCCAACCATTCCCACATAACCCATCCGATGACCTATAACCTACCACACGCCTATATATGTATGTCATGCCACGCCTACAAATAAGCGACGTCAATAACCAACAAAAACCCCAAAAAAACTAACACCGTACCCGATTTCTCATTCCCGTGACTTAAAGTAACAAAAAAAGCCTTTCAAAGCGTCTTTTCGGCACTTTCCTCTCACTCAATGCCCCTTCCCCACCCCCCAACCCCTTACCCAATCCTCTGATCTACAAGCTGAGACAACTTTCAAGTCCGTGCATGCAATGCCACGCCCACAATCGTCCCCTCGCCGAAAGTTGAGCAATTGCATGCCTTAAAAGTGTCCTTTCGCCACTTTCCCCTGGCCCAATGCCCCCTCCCCAACCATTCCCACATAACCCATCCGATGACCTATAACCTACCACACGCCTATATATGTATGTCATGCCACGCCTACAAATAAGCGACGTCAATAACCAACAAAAACCCCAAAAAAACTAACACCGTACCCGATTTCTCATTCCCGTGACTTAAAGTAACAAAAAAAGCCTTTCAAAGCGTCTTTTCGGCACTTTCCTCTCACTCAATGCCCCTTCCCCACCCCCCAACCCCTTACCCAATCCTCTGATCTACAAGCTGAGACAACTTTCAAGTCCGTGCATGCAATGCCACGCCCACAATCGTCCCCTCGCCGAAAGTTGAGCAATTGCATGCCTTAAAAGTGTCCTTTCGCCACTTTCCCCTGGCCCAATGCCCCCTCCCCAACCATTCCCACATAACCCATCCGATGACCTATAACCTACCACACGCCTATATATGTATGTCATGCCACGCCTACAAATAAGCGACGTCAATAACCAACAAAAACCCCAAAAAAACTAACACCGTACCCGATTTCTCATTCCCGTGACTTAAAGTAACAAAAAAAGCCTTTCAAAGCGTCTTTTCGGCACTTTCCTCTCACTCAATGCCCCTTCCCCACCCCCCAACCCCTTACCCAATCCTCTGATCTACAAGCTGAGACAACTTTCAAGTCCGTGCATGCAATGCCACGCCCACAATCGTCCCCTCGCCGAAAGTTGAGCAATTGCATGCCTTAAAAGTGTCCTTTCGCCACTTTCCCCTGGCCCAATGCCCCCTCCCCAACCATTCCCACATAACCCATCCGATGACCTATAACCTACCACACGCCTATATATGTATGTCATGCCACGCCTACAAATAAGCGACGTCAATAACCAACAAAAACCCCAAAAAAACTAACACCGTACCCGATTTCTCATTCCCGTGACTTAAAGTAACAAAAAAAGCCTTTCAAAGCGTCTTTTCGGCACTTTCCTCTCACTCAATGCCCCTTCCCCACCCCCCAACCCCTTACCCAATCCTCTGATCTACAAGCTGAGACAACTTTCAAGTCCGTGCATGCAATGCCACGCCCACAATCGTCCCCTCGCCGAAAGTTGAGCAATTGCATGCCTTAAAAGTGTCCTTTCGCCACTTTCCCCTGGCCCAATGCCCCCTCCCCAACCATTCCCACATAACCCATCCGATGACCTATAACCTACCACACGCCTATATATGTATGTCATGCCACGCCTACAAATAAGCGACGTCAATAACCAACAAAAACCCCAAAAAAACTAACACCGTACCCGATTTCTCATTCCCGTGACTTAAAGTAACAAAAAAAGCCTTTCAAAGCGTCTTTTCGGCACTTTCCTCTCACTCAATGCCCCTTCCCCACCCCCCAACCCCTTACCCAATCCTCTGATCTACAAGCTGAGACAACTTTCAAGTCCGTGCATGCAATGCCACGCCCACAATCGTCCCCTCGCCGAAAGTTGAGCAATTGCATGCCTTAAAAGTGTCCTTTCGCCACTTTCCCCTGGCCCAATGCCCCCTCCCCAACCATTCCCACATAACCCATCCGATGACCTATAACCTACCACACGCCTATATATGTATGTCATGCCACGCCTACAAATAAGCGACGTCAATAACCAACAAAAACCCCAAAAAAACTAACACCGTACCCGATTTCTCATTCCCGTGACTTAAAGTAACAAAAAAAGCCTTTCAAAGCGTCTTTTCGGCACTTTCCTCTCACTCAATGCCCCTTCCCCACCCCCCAACCCCTTACCCAATCCTCTGATCTACAAGCTGAGACAACTTTCAAGTCCGTGCATGCAATGCCACGCCCACAATCGTCCCCTCGCCGAAAGTTGAGCAATTGCATGCCTTAAAAGTGTCCTTTCGCCACTTTCCCCTGGCCCAATGCCCCCTCCCCAACCATTCCCACATAACCCATCCGATGACCTATAACCTACCACACGCCTATATATGTATGTCATGCCACGCCTACAAATAAGCGACGTCAATAACCAACAAAAACCCCAAAAAAACTAACACCGTACCCGATTTCTCATTCCCGTGACTTAAAGTAACAAAAAAAGCCTTTCAAAGCGTCTTTTCGGCACTTTCCTCTCACTCAATGCCCCTTCCCCACCCCCCAACCCCTTACCCAATCCTCTGATCTACAAGCTGAGACAACTTTCAAGTCCGTGCATGCAATGCCACGCCCACAATCGTCCCCTCGCCGAAAGTTGAGCAATTGCATGCCTTAAAAGTGTCCTTTCGCCACTTTCCCCTGGCCCAATGCCCCCTCCCCAACCATTCCCACATAACCCATCCGATGACCTATAACCTACCACACGCCTATATATGTATGTCATGCCACGCCTACAAATAAGCGACGTCAATAACCAACAAAAACCCCAAAAAAACTAACACCGTACCCGATTTCTCATTCCCGTGACTTAAAGTAACAAAAAAAGCCTTTCAAAGCGTCTTTTCGGCACTTTCCTCTCACTCAATGCCCCTTCCCCACCCCCCAACCCCTTACCCAATCCTCTGATCTACAAGCTGAGACAACTTTCAAGTCCGTGCATGCAATGCCACGCCCACAATCGTCCCCTCGCCGAAAGTTGAGCAATTGCATGCCTTAAAAGTGTCCTTTCGCCACTTTCCCCTGGCCCAATGCCCCCTCCCCAACCATTCCCACATAACCCATCCGATGACCTATAACCTACCACACGCCTATATATGTATGTCATGCCACGCCTACAAATAAGCGACGTCAATAACCAACAAAAACCCCAAAAAAACTAACACCGTACCCGATTTCTCATTCCCGTGACTTAAAGTAACAAAAAAAGCCTTTCAAAGCGTCTTTTCGGCACTTTCCTCTCACTCAATGCCCCTTCCCCACCCCCCAACCCCTTACCCAATCCTCTGATCTACAAGCTGAGACAACTTTCAAGTCCGTGCATGCAATGCCACGCCCACAATCGTCCCCTCGCCGAAAGTTGAGCAATTGCATGCCTTAAAAGTGTCCTTTCGCCACTTTCCCCTGGCCCAATGCCCCCTCCCCAACCATTCCCACATAACCCATCCGATGACCTATAACCTACCACACGCCTATATATGTATGTCATGCCACGCCTACAAATAAGCGACGTCAATAACCAACAAAAACCCCAAAAAAACTAACACCGTACCCGATTTCTCATTCCCGTGACTTAAAGTAACAAAAAAAGCCTTTCAAAGCGTCTTTTCGGCACTTTCCTCTCACTCAATGCCCCTTCCCCACCCCCCAACCCCTTACCCAATCCTCTGATCTACAAGCTGAGACAACTTTCAAGTCCGTGCATGCAATGCCACGCCCACAATCGTCCCCTCGCCGAAAGTTGAGCAATTGCATGCCTTAAAAGTGTCCTTTCGCCACTTTCCCCTGGCCCAATGCCCCCTCCCCAACCATTCCCACATAACCCATCCGATGACCTATAACCTACCACACGCCTATATATGTATGTCATGCCACGCCTACAAATAAGCGACGTCAATAACCAACAAAAACCCCAAAAAAACTAACACCGTACCCGATTTCTCATTCCCGTGACTTAAAGTAACAAAAAAAGCCTTTCAAAGCGTCTTTTCGGCACTTTCCTCTCACTCAATGCCCCTTCCCCACCCCCCAACCCCTTACCCAATCCTCTGATCTACAAGCTGAGACAACTTTCAAGTCCGTGCATGCAATGCCACGCCCACAATCGTCCCCTCGCCGAAAGTTGAGCAATTGCATGCCTTAAAAGTGTCCTTTCGCCACTTTCCCCTGGCCCAATGCCCCCTCCCCAACCATTCCCACATAACCCATCCGATGACCTATAACCTACCACACGCCTATATATGTATGTCATGCCACGCCTACAAATAAGCGACGTCAATAACCAACAAAAACCCCAAAAAAACTAACACCGTACCCGATTTCTCATTCCCGTGACTTAAAGTAACAAAAAAAGCCTTTCAAAGCGTCTTTTCGGCACTTTCCTCTCACTCAATGCCCCTTCCCCACCCCCCAACCCCTTACCCAATCCTCTGATCTACAAGCTGAGACAACTTTCAAGTCCGTGCATGCAATGCCACGCCCACAATCGTCCCCTCGCCGAAAGTTGAGCAATTGCATGCCTTAAAAGTGTCCTTTCGCCACTTTCCCCTGGCCCAATGCCCCCTCCCCAACCATTCCCACATAACCCATCCGATGACCTATAACCTACCACACGCCTATATATGTATGTCATGCCACGCCTACAAATAAGCGACGTCAATAACCAACAAAAACCCCAAAAAAACTAACACCGTACCCGATTTCTCATTCCCGTGACTTAAAGTAACAAAAAAAGCCTTTCAAAGCGTCTTTTCGGCACTTTCCTCTCACTCAATGCCCCTTCCCCACCCCCCAACCCCTTACCCAATCCTCTGATCTACAAGCTGAGACAACTTTCAAGTCCGTGCATGCAATGCCACGCCCACAATCGTCCCCTCGCCGAAAGTTGAGCAATTGCATGCCTTAAAAGTGTCCTTTCGCCACTTTCCCCTGGCCCAATGCCCCCTCCCCAACCATTCCCACATAACCCATCCGATGACCTATAACCTACCACACGCCTATATATGTATGTCATGCCACGCCTACAAATAAGCGACGTCAATAACCAACAAAAACCCCAAAAAAACTAACACCGTACCCGATTTCTCATTCCCGTGACTTAAAGTAACAAAAAAAGCCTTTCAAAGCGTCTTTTCGGCACTTTCCTCTCACTCAATGCCCCTTCCCCACCCCCCAACCCCTTACCCAATCCTCTGATCTACAAGCTGAGACAACTTTCAAGTCCGTGCATGCAATGCCACGCCCACAATCGTCCCCTCGCCGAAAGTTGAGCAATTGCATGCCTTAAAAGTGTCCTTTCGCCACTTTCCCCTGGCCCAATGCCCCCTCCCCAACCATTCCCACATAACCCATCCGATGACCTATAACCTACCACACGCCTATATATGTATGTCATGCCACGCCTACAAATAAGCGACGTCAATAACCAACAAAAACCCCAAAAAAACTAACACCGTACCCGATTTCTCATTCCCGTGACTTAAAGTAACAAAAAAAGCCTTTCAAAGCGTCTTTTCGGCACTTTCCTCTCACTCAATGCCCCTTCCCCACCCCCCAACCCCTTACCCAATCCTCTGATCTACAAGCTGAGACAACTTTCAAGTCCGTGCATGCAATGCCACGCCCACAATCGTCCCCTCGCCGAAAGTTGAGCAATTGCATGCCTTAAAAGTGTCCTTTCGCCACTTTCCCCTGGCCCAATGCCCCCTCCCCAACCATTCCCACATAACCCATCCGATGACCTATAACCTACCACACGCCTATATATGTATGTCATGCCACGCCTACAAATAAGCGACGTCAATAACCAACAAAAACCCCAAAAAAACTAACACCGTACCCGATTTCTCATTCCCGTGACTTAAAGTAACAAAAAAAGCCTTTCAAAGCGTCTTTTCGGCACTTTCCTCTCACTCAATGCCCCTTCCCCACCCCCCAACCCCTTACCCAATCCTCTGATCTACAAGCTGAGACAACTTTCAAGTCCGTGCATGCAATGCCACGCCCACAATCGTCCCCTCGCCGAAAGTTGAGCAATTGCATGCCTTAAAAGTGTCCTTTCGCCACTTTCCCCTGGCCCAATGCCCCCTCCCCAACCATTCCCACATAACCCATCCGATGACCTATAACCTACCACACGCCTATATATGTATGTCATGCCACGCCTACAAATAAGCGACGTCAATAACCAACAAAAACCCCAAAAAAAACTAACACCGTACCCGATTTCTCATTCCCGTGACTTAAAGTAACAAAAAAAGCCTTTCAAAGCGTCTTTTCGGCACTTTCCTCTCACTCAATGCCCCTTCCCCACCCCCCAACCCCTTACCCAATCCTCTGATCTACAAGCTGAGACAACTTTCAAGTCCGTGCATGCAATGCCACGCCCACAATCGTCCCCTCGCCGAAAGTTGAGCAATTGCATGCCTTAAAAGTGTCCTTTCGCCACTTTCCCCTGGCCCAATGCCCCCTCCCCAACCATTCCCACATAACCCATCCGATGACCTATAACCTACCACACGCCTATATATGTATGTCATGCCACGCCTACAAATAAGCGACGTCAATAACCAACGAAAACCCCAAAAAAACTAACACCGTACCCGATTTCTCATTCCCGTGACTTAAAGTAACAAAAAAAGCCTTTCAAAGCGTCTTTTCGGCACTTTCCTCTCACTCAATGCCCCTTCCCCACCCCCCAACCCCTTACCCAATCCTCTGATCTACAAGCTGAGACAACTTTCAAGTCCGTGCATGCAATGCCACGCCCACAATCGTCCCCTCGCCGAAAGTTGAGCAATTGCATGCCTTAAAAGTGTCCTTTTGCCACTTTCCCCTGGCCCAATGCCCCCTCCCCAACCATTCCCACATAACCCATCCGATGACCTATAACCTACCACACGCCTATATATGTATGTCATGCCACGCCTACAAATAAGCGACGTCAATAACCAACAAAAACCCCAAAAAAACTAACACCGTACCCGATTTCTCATTCCCGTGACTTAAAGTAACAAAAAAAGCCTTTCAAAGCGTCTTTTCGGCACTTTCCTCTCACTCAATGCCCCTTCCCCACCCCCCAACCCCTTACCCAATCCTCTGATCTACAAGCTGAGACAACTTTCAAGTCCGTGCATGCAATGCCACGCCCACAATCGTCCCCTCGCCGAAAGTTGAGCAATTGCATGCCTTAAAAGTGTCCTTTCGCCACTTTCCCCTGGCCCAATGCCCCCTCCCCAACCATTCCCACATAACCCATCCGATGACCTATAACCTACCACACGCCTATATATGTATGTCATGCCACGCCTACAAATAAGCGACGTCAATAACCAACAAAAACCCCAAAAAAACTAACACCGTACCCGATTTCTCATTCCCGTGACTTAAAGTAACAAAAAAAGCCTTTCAAAGCGTCTTTTCGGCACTTTCCTCTCACTCAATGCCCCTTCCCCACCCCCCAACCCCTTACCCAATCCTCTGATCTACAAGCTGAGACAACTTTCAAGTCCGTGCATGCAATGCCACGCCCACAATCGTCCCCTCGCCGAAAGTTGAGCAATTGCATGCCTTAAAAGTGTCCTTTCGCCACTTTCCCCTGGCCCAATGCCCCCTCCCCAACCATTCCCACATAACCCATCCGATGACCTATAACCTACCACACGCCTATATATGTATGTCATGCCACGCCTACAAATAAGCGACGTCAATAACCAACAAAAACCCCAAAAAAACTAACACCGTACCCGATTTCTCATTCCCGTGACTTAAAGTAACAAAAAAAGCCTTTCAAAGCGTCTTTTCGGCACTTTCCTCTCACTCAATGCCCCTTCCCCACCCCCCAACCCCTTACCCAATCCTCTGATCTACAAGCTGAGACAACTTTCAAGTCCGTGCATGCAATGCCACGCCCACAATCGTCCCCTCGCCGAAAGTTGAGCAATTGCATGCCTTAAAAGTGTCCTTTCGCCACTTTCCCCTGGCCCAATGCCCCCTCCCCAACCATTCCCACATAACCCATCCGATGACCTATAACCTACCACACGCCTATATATGTATGTCATGCCACGCCTACAAATAAGCGACGTCAATAACCAACAAAAACCCCAAAAAAACTAACACCGTACCCGATTTCTCATTCCCGTGACTTAAAGTAACAAAAAAAGCCTTTCAAAGCGTCTTTTCGGCACTTTCCTCTCACTCAATGCCCCTTCCCCACCCCCCAACCCCTTACCCAATCCTCTGATCTACAAGCTGAGACAACTTTCAAGTCCGTGCATGCAATGCCACGCCCACAATCGTCCCCTCGCCGAAAGTTGAGCAATTGCATGCCTTAAAAGTGTCCTTTCGCCACTTTCCCCTGGCCCAATGCCCCCTCCCCAACCATTCCCACATAACCCATCCGATGACCTATAACCTACCACACGCCTATATATGTATGTCATGCCACGCCTACAAATAAGCGACGTCAATAACCAACAAAAACCCCAAAAAAACTAACACCGTACCCGATTTCTCATTCCCGTGACTTAAAGTAACAAAAAAAGCCTTTCAAAGCGTCTTTTCGGCACTTTCCTCTCACTCAATGCCCCTTCCCCAACCCCCAACCCCTTACCCAATCCTCTGATCTACAAGCTGAGACAACTTTCAAGTCCGTGCATGCAATGCCACGCCCACAATCGTCCCCTCGCCGAAAGTTGAGCAATTGCATGCCTTAAAAGTGTCCTTTCGCCACTTTCCCCTGGCCCAATGCCCCCTCCCCAACCATTCCCACATAACCCATCCGATGACCTATAACCTACCACACGCCTATATATGTATGTCATGCCACGCCTACAAATAAGCGACGTCAATAACCAACAAAAACCCCAAAAAAACTAACACCGTACCCGATTTCTCATTCCCGTGACTTAAAGTAACAAAAAAAGCCTTTCAAAGCGTCTTTTCGGCACTTTCCTCTCACTCAATGCCCCTTCCCCACCCCCCAACCCCTTACCCAATCCTCTGATCTACAAGCTGAGACAACTTTCAAGTCCGTGCATGCAATGCCACGCCCACAATCGTCCCCTCGCCGAAAGTTGAGCAATTGCATGCCTTAAAAGTGTCCTTTCGCCACTTTCCCCTGGCCCAATGCCCCCTCCCCAACCATTCCCACATAACCCATCCGATGACCTATAACCTACCACACGCCTATATATGTATGTCATGCCACGCCTACAAATAAGCGACGTCAATAACCAACAAAAACCCCAAAAAAACTAACACCGTACCCGATTTCTCATTCCCGTGACTTAAAGTAACAAAAAAAGCCTTTCAAAGCGTCTTTTCGGCACTTTCCTCTCACTCAATGCCCCTTCCCCACCCCCCAACCCCTTACCCAATCCTCTGATCTACAAGCTGAGACAACTTTCAAGTCCGTGCATGCAATGCCACGCCCACAATCGTCCCCTCGCCGAAAGTTGAGCAATTGCATGCCTTAAAAGTGTCCTTTCGCCACTTTCCCCTGGCCCAATGCCCCCTCCCCAACCATTCCCACATAACCCATCCGATGACCTATAACCTACCACACGCCTATATATGTATGTCATGCCACGCCTACAAATAAGCGACGTCAATAACCAACAAAAACCCCAAAAAAACTAACACCGTACCCGATTTCTCATTCCCGTGACTTAAAGTAACAAAAAAAGCCTTTCAAAGCGTCTTTTCGGCACTTTCCTCTCACTCAATGCCCCTTCCCCACCCCCCAACCCCTTACCCAATCCTCTGATCTACAAGCTGAGACAACTTTCAAGTCCGTGCATGCAATGCCACGCCCACAATCGTCCCCTCGCCGAAAGTTGAGCAATTGCATGCCTTAAAAGTGTCCTTTCGCCACTTTCCCCTGGCCCAATGCCCCCTCCCCAACCATTCCCACATAACCCATCCGATGACCTATAACCTACCACACGCCTATATATGTATGTCATGCCACGCCTACAAATAAGCGACGTCAATAACCAACAAAAACCCCAAAAAAACTAACACCGTACCCGATTTCTCATTCCCGTGACTTAAAGTAACAAAAAAAGCCTTTCAAAGCGTCTTTTCGGCACTTTCCTCTCACTCAATGCCCCTTCCCCACCCCCCAACCCCTTACCCAATCCTCTGATCTACAAGCTGAGACAACTTTCAAGTCCGTGCATGCAATGCCACGCCCACAATCGTCCCCTCGCCGAAAGTTGAGCAATTGCATGCCTTAAAAGTGTCCTTTCGCCACTTTCCCCTGGCCCAATGCCCCCTCCCCAACCATTCCCACATAACCCATCCGATGACCTATAACCTACCACACGCCTATATATGTATGTCATGCCACGCCTACAAATAAGCGACGTCAATAACCAACAAAAACCCCAAAAAAACTAACACCGTACCCGATTTCTCATTCCCGTGACTTAAAGTAACAAAAAAAGCCTTTCAAAGCGTCTTTTCGGCACTTTCCTCTCACTCAATGCCCCTTCCCCACCCCCCAACCCCTTACCCAATCCTCTGATCTACAAGCTGAGACAACTTTCAAGTCCGTGCATGCAATGCCACGCCCACAATCGTCCCCTCGCCGAAAGTTGAGCAATTGCATGCCTTAAAAGTGTCCTTTCGCCACTTTCCCCTGGCCCAATGCCCCCTCCCCAACCATTCCCACATAACCCATCCGATGACCTATAACCTACCACACGCCTATATATGTATGTCATGCCACGCCTACAAATAAGCGACGTCAATAACCAACAAAAACCCCAAAAAAACTAACACCGTACCCGATTTCTCATTCCCGTTACTTAAAGTAACAAAAAAAGCCTTTCAAAGCGTCTTTTCGGCACTTTCCTCTCACTCAATGCCCCTTCCCCACCCCCCAACCCCTTACCCAATCCTCTGATCTACAAGCTGAGACAACTTTCAAGTCCGTGCATGCAATGCCACGCCCACAATCGTCCCCTCGCCGAAAGTTGAGCAATTGCATGCCTTAAAAGTGTCCTTTCGCCACTTTCCCCTGGCCCAATGCCCCCTCCCCAACCATTCCCACATAACCCATCCGATGACCTATAACCTACCACACGCCTATATATGTATGTCATGCCACGCCTACAAATAAGCGACGTCAATAACCAACAAAAACCCCAAAAAAACTAACACCGTACCCGATTTCTCATTCCCGTGACTTAAAGTAACAAAAAAAGCCTTTCAAAGCGTCTTTTCGGCACTTTCCTCTCACTCAATGCCCCTTCCCCACCCCCCAACCCCTTACCCAATCCTCTGATCTACAAGCTGAGACAACTTTCAAGTCCGTGCATGCAATGCCACGCCCACAATCGTCCCCTCGCCGAAAGTTGAGCAATTGCATGCCTTAAAAGTGTCCTTTCGCCACTTTCCCCTGGCCCAATGCCCCCTCCCCAACCATTCCCACATAACCCATCCGATGACCTATAACCTACCACACGCCTATATATGTATGTCATGCCACGCCTACAAATAAGCGACGTCAATAACCAACAAAAACCCCAAAAAAACTAACACCGTACCCGATTTCTCATTCCCGTGACTTAAAGTAACAAAAAAAGCCTTTCAAAGCGTCTTTTCGGCACTTTCCTCTCACTCAATGCCCCTTCCCCACCCCCCAACCCCTTACCCAATCCTCTGATCTACAAGCTGAGACAACTTTCAAGTCCGTGCATGCAATGCCACGCCCACAATCGTCCCCTCGCCGAAAGTTGAGCAATTGCATGCCTTAAAAGTGTCCTTTCGCCACTTTCCCCTGGCCCAATGCCCCCTCCCCAACCATTCCCACATAACCCATCCGATGACCTATAACCTACCACACGCCTATATATGTATGTCATGCCACGCCTACAAATAAGCGACGTCAATAACCAACAAAAACCCCAAAAAAACTAACACCGTACCCGATTTCTCATTCCCGTGACTTAAAGTAACAAAAAAAGCCTTTCAAAGCGTCTTTTCGGCACTTTCCTCTCACTCAATGCCCCTTCCCCACCCCCCAACCCCTTACCCAATCCTCTGATCTACAAGCTGAGACAACTTTCAAGTCCGTGCATGCAATGCCACGCCCACAATCGTCCCCTCGCCGAAAGTTGAGCAATTGCATGCCTTAAAAGTGTCCTTTCGCCACTTTCCCCTGGCCCAATGCCCCCTCCCCAACCATTCCCACATAACCCATCCGATGACCTATAACCTACCACACGCCTATATATGTATGTCATGCCACGCCTACAAATAAGCGACGTCAATAACCAACAAAAACCCCAAAAAAACTAACACCGTACCCGATTTCTCATTCCCGTGACTTAAAGTAACAAAAAAAGCCTTTCAAAGCGTCTTTTCGGCACTTTCCTCTCACTCAATGCCCCTTCCCCACCCCCCAACCCCTTACCCAATCCTCTGATCTACAAGCTGAGACAACTTTCAAGTCCGTGCATGCAATGCCACGCCCACAATCGTCCCCTCGCCGAAAGTTGAGCAATTGCATGCCTTAAAAGTGTCCTTTCGCCACTTTCCCCTGGCCCAATGCCCCCTCCCCAACCATTCCCACATAACCCATCCGATGACCTATAACCTACCACACGCCTATATATGTATGTCATGCCACGCCTACAAATAAGCGACGTCAATAACCAACAAAAACCCCAAAAAAACTAACACCGTACCCGATTTCTCATTCCCGTGACTTAAAGTAACAAAAAAAGCCTTTCAAAGCGTCTTTTCGGCACTTTCCTCTCACTCAATGCCCCTTCCCCACCCCCCAACCCCTTACCCAATCCTCTGATCTACAAGCTGAGACAACTTTCAAGTCCGTGCATGCAATGCCACGCCCACAATCGTCCCCTCGCCGAAAGTTGAGCAATTGCATGCCTTAAAAGTGTCCTTTCGCCACTTTCCCCTGGCCCAATGCCCCCTCCCCAACCATTCCCACATAACCCATCCGATGACCTATAACCTACCACACGCCTATATATGTATGTCATGCCACGCCTACAAATAAGCGACGTCAATAACCAACAAAAACCCCAAAAAAACTAACACCGTACCCGATTTCTCATTCCCGTGACTTAAAGTAACAAAAAAAGCCTTTCAAAGCGTCTTTTCGGCACTTTCCTCTCACTCAATGCCCCTTCCCCACCCCCCAACCCCTTACCCAATCCTCTGATCTACAAGCTGAGACAACTTTCAAGTCCGTGCATGCAATGCCACGCCCACAATCGTCCCCTCGCCGAAAGTTGAGCAATTGCATGCCTTAAAAGTGTCCTTTCGCCACTTTCCCCTGGCCCAATGCCCCCTCCCCAACCATTCCCACATAACCCATCCGATGACCTATAACCTACCACACGCCTATATATGTATGTCATGCCACGCCTACAAATAAGCGACGTCAATAACCAACAAAAACCCCAAAAAAACTAACACCGTACCCGATTTCTCATTCCCGTGACTTAAAGTAACAAAAAAAGCCTTTCAAAGCGTCTTTTCGGCACTTTCCTCTCACTCAATGCCCCTTCCCCACCCCCCAACCCCTTACCCAATCCTCTGATCTACAAGCTGAGACAACTTTCAAGTCCGTGCATGCAATGCCACGCCCACAATCGTCCCCTCGCCGAAAGTTGAGCAATTGCATGCCTTAAAAGTGTCCTTTCGCCACTTTCCCCTGGCCCAATGCCCCCTCCCCAACCATTCCCACATAACCCATCCGATGACCTATAACCTACCACACGCCTATATATGTATGTCATGCCACGCCTACAAATAAGCGACGTCAATAACCAACAAAAACCCCAAAAAAACTAACACCGTACCCGATTTCTCATTCCCGTGACTTAAAGTAACAAAAAAAGCCTTTCAAAGCGTCTTTTCGGCACTTTCCTCTCACTCAATGCCCCTTCCCCACCCCCCAACCCCTTACCCAATCCTCTGATCTACAAGCTGAGACAACTTTCAAGTCCGTGCATGCAATGCCACGCCCACAATCGTCCCCTCGCCGAAAGTTGAGCAATTGCATGCCTTAAAAGTGTCCTTTCGCCACTTTCCCCTGGCCCAATGCCCCCTCCCCAACCATTCCCACATAACCCATCCGATGACCTATAACCTACCACACGCCTATATATGTATGTCATGCCACGCCTACAAATAAGCGACGTCAATAACCAACAAAAACCCCAAAAAAACTAACACCGTACCCGATTTCTCATTCCCGTGACTTAAAGTAACAAAAAAAGCCTTTCAAAGCGTCTTTTCGGCACTTTCCTCTCACTCAATGCCCCTTCCCCACCCCCCAACCCCTTACCCAATCCTCTGATCTACAAGCTGAGACAACTTTCAAGTCCGTGCATGCAATGCCACGCCCACAATCGTCCCCTCGCCGAAAGTTGAGCAATTGCATGCCTTAAAAGTGTCCTTTCGCCACTTTCCCCTGGCCCAATGCCCCCTCCCCAACCATTCCCACATAACCCATCCGATGACCTATAACCTACCACACGCCTATATATGTATGTCATGCCACGCCTACAAATAAGCGACGTCAATAACCAACAAAAACCCCAAAAAAACTAACACCGTACCCGATTTCTCATTCCCGTGACTTAAAGTAACAAAAAAAGCCTTTCAAAGCGTCTTTTCGGCACTTTCCTCTCACTCAATGCCCCTTCCCCACCCCCCAACCCCTTACCCAATCCTCTGATCTACAAGCTGAGACAACTTTCAAGTCCGTGCATGCAATGCCACGCCCACAATCGTCCCCTCGCCGAAAGTTGAGCAATTGCATGCCTTAAAAGTGTCCTTTCGCCACTTTCCCCTGGCCCAATGCCCCCTCCCCAACCATTCCCACATAACCCATCCGATGACCTATAACCTACCACACGCCTATATATGTATGTCATGCCACGCCTACAAATAAGCGACGTCAATAACCAACAAAAACCCCAAAAAAACTAACACCGTACCCGATTTCTCATTCCCGTGACTTAAAGTAACAAAAAAAGCCTTTCAAAGCGTCTTTTCGGCACTTTCCTCTCACTCAATGCCCCTTCCCCACCCCCCAACCCCTTACCCAATCCTCTGATCTACAAGCTGAGACAACTTTCAAGTCCGTGCATGCAATGCCACGCCCACAATCGTCCCCTCGCCGAAAGTTGAGCAATTGCATGCCTTAAAAGTGTCCTTTCGCCACTTTCCCCTGGCCCAATGCCCCCTCCCCAACCATTCCCACATAACCCATCCGATGACCTATAACCTACCACACGCCTATATATGTATGTCATGCCACGCCTACAAATAAGCGACGTCAATAACCAACAAAAACCCCAAAAAAACTAACACCGTACCCGATTTCTCATTCCCGTGACTTAAAGTAACAAAAAAAGCCTTTCAAAGCGTCTTTTCGGCACTTTCCTCTCACTCAATGCCCCTTCCCCACCCCCCAACCCCTTACCCAATCCTCTGATCTACAAGCTGAGACAACTTTCAAGTCCGTGCATGCAATGCCACGCCCACAATCGTCCCCTCGCCGAAAGTTGAGCAATTGCATGCCTTAAAAGTGTCCTTTCGCCACTTTCCCCTGGCCCAATGCCCCCTCCCCAACCATTCCCACATAACCCATCCGATGACCTATAACCTACCACACGCCTATATATGTATGTCATGCCACGCCTACAAATAAGCGACGTCAATAACCAACAAAAACCCCAAAAAAACTAACACCGTACCCGATTTCTCATTCCCGTGACTTAAAGTAACAAAAAAAGCCTTTCAAAGCGTCTTTTCGGCACTTTCCTCTCACTCAATGCCCCTTCCCCACCCCCCAACCCCTTACCCAATCCTCTGATCTACAAGCTGAGACAACTTTCAAGTCCGTGCATGCAATGCCACGCCCACAATCGTCCCCTCGCCGAAAGTTGAGCAATTGCATGCCTTAA
The DNA here is from genome assembly GCA_946965025.1 of Blera fallax. Classification (NCBI taxonomy): domain Eukaryota; kingdom Metazoa; phylum Arthropoda; class Insecta; order Diptera; family Syrphidae; genus Blera; species Blera fallax. The sequence continues at coordinate 23,945 of CAMPTQ010000007.1, forward strand.
AAGTGTCCTTTCGCCACTTTCCCCTGGCCCAATGCCCCCTCCCCAACCATTCCCACATAACCCATCCGATGACCTATAACCTACCACACGCCTATATATGTATGTCATGCCACGCCTACAAATAAGCGACGTCAATAACCAACAAAAACCCCAAAAAAACTAACACCGTACCCGATTTCTCATTCCCGTGACTTAAAGTAACAAAAAAAGCCTTTCAAAGCGTCTTTTCGGCACTTTCCTCTCACTCAATGCCCCTTCCCCACCCCCCAACCCCTTACCCAATCCTCTGATCTACAAGCTGAGACAACTTTCAAGTCCGTGCATGCAATGCCACGCCCACAATCGTCCCCTCGCCGAAAGTTGAGCAATTGCATGCCTTAAAAGTGTCCTTTCGCCACTTTCCCCTGGCCCAATGCCCCCTCCCCAACCATTCCCACATAACCCATCCGATGACCTATAACCTACCACACGCCTATATATGTATGTCATGCCACGCCTACAAATAAGCGACGTCAATAACCAACAAAAACCCCAAAAAAACTAACACCGTACCCGATTTCTCATTCCCGTGACTTAAAGTAACAAAAAAAGCCTTTCAAAGCGTCTTTTCGGCACTTTCCTCTCACTCAATGCCCCTTCCCCACCCCCCAACCCCTTACCCAATCCTCTCATCTACAAGCTGAGACAACTTTCAAGTCCGTGCATGCAATGCCACGCCCACAATCGTCCCCTCGCCGAAAGTTGAGCAATTGCATGCCTTAAAAGTGTCCTTTCGCCACTTTCCCCTGGCCCAATGCCCCCTCCCCAACCATTCCCACATAACCCATCCGATGACCTATAACCTACCACACGCCTATATATGTATGTCATGCCACGCCTACAAATAAGCGACGTCAATAACCAACAAAAACCCCAAAAAAACTAACACCGTACCCGATTTCTCATTCCCGTGACTTAAAGTAACAAAAAAAGCCTTTCAAAGCGTCTTTTCGGCACTTTCCTCTCACTCAATGCCCCTTCCCCACCCCCCAACCCCTTACCCAATCCTCTGATCTACAAGCTGAGACAACTTTCAAGTCCGTGCATGCAATGCCACGCCCACAATCGTCCCCTCGCCGAAAGTTGAGCAATTGCATGCCTTAAAAGTGTCCTTTCGCCACTTTCCCCTGGCCCAATGCCCCCTCCCCAACCATTCCCACATAACCCATCCGATGACCTATAACCTACCACACGCCTATATATGTATGTCATGCCACGCCTACAAATAAGCGACGTCAATAACCAACAAAAACCCCAAAAAAACTAACACCGTACCCGATTTCTCATTCCCGTGACTTAAAGTAACAAAAAAAGCCTTTCAAAGCGTCTTTTCGGCACTTTCCTCTCACTCAATGCCCCTTCCCCACCCCCAAACCCCTTACCCAATCCTCTGATCTACAAGCTGAGACAACTTTCAAGTCCGTGCATGCAATGCCACGCCCACAATCGTCCCCTCGCCGAAAGTTGAGCAATTGCATGCCTTAAAAGTGTCCTTTCGCCACTTTCCCCTGGCCCAATGCCCCCTCCCCAACCATTCCCACATAACCCATCCGATGACCTATAACCTACCACACGCCTATATATGTATGTCATGCCACGCCTACAAATAAGCGACGTCAATAACCAACAAAAACCCCAAAAAAACTAACACCGTACCCGATTTCTCATTCCCGTGACTTAAAGTAACAAAAAAAGCCTTTCAAAGCGTCTTTTCGGCACTTTCCTCTCACTCAATGCCCCTTCCCCACCCCCCAACCCCTTACCCAATCCTCTGATCTACAAGCTGAGACAACTTTCAAGTCCGTGCATGCAATGCCACGCCCACAATCGTCCCCTCGCCGAAGGTAAGCTAATTCAATGCTTCCAAGTCACCTTTCGCCATTCTCCCCCGGCCCAATGCCCTCACCTTAACCATTCCCATATACCGCATAGGCGCATACGATGGCCTATAACCTTCTCTTTCTCCGATCTCGTTTTTTCATACACTTCCTTTTGCCTTTTCTTCTTTACTCTATATATTTCTCCTGGCTATGTTTAACCAATCATCGGCATAATAATCGTCTCTCTCATGTCTTTTCTCTCACCTCTATTATATCTACATATTTATTTCCTTTATGTCGCCTTTCCTTGGGTGTAAGCTATGATTTTTATTTTTCATTTTCTTCTTCCCTTTTCTTCGTTATTTGTAAACTCGCTCATCTGTCCTTAAGCACTTCTTCTAGGGAATGATGATCGCTACCGATTTCCACCCCTATTTTAATTCCTGTGCCTACTAGCTTCCCTTTATTATGTTTTTCTACTATAATATACGAGTAATCTATAATGGATTTCTCGTTTCTACTTACAATTTCACTAGTGTATTTATGTATGTCTTTATGTGAAAAGAGAGAGTTTGCGATCAATAGATAATTTATTAGGAAGAAATCCAGCAATCTCCTTCCGTTGGTGTTTAGAGTCATTTCTCCATGTATTCCTATGACTCCTTCCCATTTTTTCTTTTCATTTCCTATTCTAGAACTTAAATCGCTGGCTATGATTATCTTCCCTTTTTTCCTGTCGCATACTTCTGTCCCAGTATTTATCTTTTTCTTCCTTCTTTTCGTCCTCGTTCGGTCCGTATGCTACGACTATTGTTTTGGTTTCTCCGCATTTTCCTAATTCCACCTCTAGTATTTTTCCCTTACTACTTATAACTCTCTGATATCATTTATTTTATTATTTTTCACCTCGCAAGCTACTCCTGCTCTTGGATTAATGATTTCTACTACCCCTCTGTATATCATAAGGTATCCATTATCTCATTTATTACATTTTTCACCTCTTTTATTTGTTTGTGTCAGTGCTAAAATCCACATTAATTCTGTTCATTCAATAATTTCTAGTTCCTTTTCCTTTATTCCCCTCACATTGCACTTTGACTTTCCTGTCTTCTTCGTTCTGCTTTTTCTCGTGGCTACTTGTTTTTCTTTAGCATTCTTCCCTTCTTCCTTGGATCTTTTTTGCTTTTGTTGCTATTTGATTGGTTTTATAGGATGAACTTGTGCTCTTCATTTAGGTCTCCAAAAGCTCGTTGTGCTCCCCTCGTTTGTCGAATTGTTAGGAATAGTGGTGTGTGATGTGGAAATTTTGCGTTGAGAGCGGATGTCGGTATTGGGATAATGGGGAGGTGTGTTAGATCCGGTATCGTTGAGAATCGCAGTATCTTCAGTTTTAACCTCACTGTTGCAGAGCAGTGGCAGAGGAAGTGTTCTGTATCTTCCTTTCAACATCACTTGGACAATCAATAAGTGTGAGTGTGAGACAAGTTTCAAGTCCGTGCATGCAATGCCACGCCCACAATCGTCCCCTCGCCGAAAGTTGAGCAATTGCATGCCTTAAAAGTGTCCTTTCGCCACTTTCCCCTGGCCCAATGCCCCCTCCCCAACCATTCCCACATAACCCATCCGATGACCTATAACCTACCACACGCCTATATATGTATGTCATGCCACGCCTACAAATAAGCGACGTCAATAACCAACAAAAACCCCAAAAAAACTAACACCTCTCATTCCCGTGACTTAAAGTAACAAAAAAAGCCTTTCAAAGCGTCTTTTCGGCACTTTCCTCTCACTCAATGCCCCTTCCCCACCCCCCCAACCCCTTACCCAATCCTCTGATCTACAAGCTGAGACAACTTTCAAGTCCGTGCATGCAATGCCACGCCCACAATCGTCCCCTCGCCGAAAGTTGAGCAATTGCATGCCTTAAAAGTGTCCTTTCGCCACTTTCCCCTGGCCCAATGCCCCCTCCCCAACCATTCCCACATAACCCATCCGATGACCTATAACCTACCACACGCCTATATATGTATGTCATGCCACGCCTACAAATAAGCGACGTCAATAACCAACAAAAACCCCAAAAAAACTAACACCGTACCCGATTTCTCATTCCCGTGACTTAAAGTAACAAAAAAAGCCTTTCAAAGCGTCTTTTCGGCACTTTCCTCTCACTCAATGCCCCTTCCCCACCCCCCAACCCCTTACCCAATCCTCTGATCTACAAGCTGAGACAACTTTCAAGTCCGTGCATGCAATGCCACGCCCACAATCGTCCCCTCGCCGAAAGTTGAGCAATTGCATGCCTTAAAAGTGTCCTTTCGCCACTTTCCCCTGGCCCAATGCCCCCTCCCCAACCATTCCCACATAACCCATCCGATGACCTATAACCTACCACACGCCTATATATGTATGTCATGCCACGCCTACAAATAAGCGACGTCAATAACCAACAAAAACCCCAAAAAAACTAACACCGTACCCGATTTCTCATTCCCGTGACTTAAAGTAACAAAAAAAGCCTTTCAAAGCGTCTTTTCGGCACTTTCCTCTCACTCAATGCCCCTTCCCCACCCCCCAACCCCTTACCCAATCCTCTGATCTACAAGCTGAGACAACTTTCAAGTCCGTGCATGCAATGCCACGCCCACAATCGTCCCCTCGCCGAAAGTTGAGCAATTGCATGCCTTAAAAGTGTCCTTTCGCCACTTTCCCCTGGCCCAATGCCCCCTCCCCAACCATTCCCACATAACCCATCCGATGACCTATAACCTACCACACGCCTATATATGTATGTCATGCCACGCCTACAAATAAGCGACGTCAATAACCAACAAAAACCCCAAAAAAACTAACACCGTACCCGATTTCTCATTCCCGTGACTTAAAGTAACAAAAAAAGCCTTTCAAAGCGTCTTTTCGGCACTTTCCTCTCACTCAATGCCCCTTCCCCACCCCCCCAACCCCTTACCCAATCCTCTGATCTACAAGCTGAGACAACTTTCAAGTCCGTGCATGCAATGCCACGCCCACAATCGTCCCCTCGCCGAAAGTTGAGCAATTGCATGCCTTAAAAGTGTCCTTTCGCCACTTTCCCCTGGCCCAATGCCCCCTCCCCAACCATTCCCACATAACCCATCCGATGACCTATAACCTACCACACGCCTATATATGTATGTCATGCCACGCCTACAAATAAGCGACGTCAATAACCAACAAAAACCCCAAAAAAACTAACACCGTACCCGATTTCTCATTCCCGTGACTTAAAGTAACAAAAAAAGCCTTTCAAAGCGTCTTTTCGGCACTTTCCTCTCACTCAATGCCCCTTCCCCACCTCCCAACCCCTTACCCAATCCTCTGATCTACAAGCTGAGACAACTTTCAAGTCCGTGCATGCAATGCCACGCCCACAATCGTCCCCTCGCCGAAAGTTGAGCAATTGCATGCCTTAAAAGTGTCCTTTCGCCACTTTCCCCTGGCCCAATGCCCCCTCCCCAACCATTCCCACATAACCCATCCGATGACCTATAACCTACCACACGCCTATATATGTATGTCATGCCACGCCTACAAATAAGCGACGTCAATAACCAACAAAAACCCCAAAAAAACTAACACCGTACCCGATTTCTCATTCCCGTGACTTAAAGTAACAAAAAAAGCCTTTCAAAGCGTCTTTTCGGCACTTTCCTCTCACTCAATGCCCCTTCCCCACCCCCCAACCCCTTACCCAATCCTCTGATCTACAAGCTGAGACAACTTTCAAGTCCGTGCATGCAATGCCACGCCCACAATCGTCCCCTCGCCGAAAGTTGAGCAATTGCATGCCTTAAAAGTGTCCTTTCGCCACTTTCCCCTGGCCCAATGCCCCCTCCCCAACCATTCCCACATAACCCATCCGATGACCTATAACCTACCACACGCCTATATATGTATGTCATGCCACGCCTACAAATAAGCGACGTCAATAACCAACAAAAACCCCAAAAAAACTAACACCGTACCCGATTTCTCATTCCCGTGACTTAAAGTAACAAAAAAAGCCTTTCAAAGCGTCTTTTCGGCACTTTCCTCTCACTCAATGCCCCTTCCCCACCCCCCAACCCCTTACCCAATCCTCTGATCTACAAGCTGAGACAACTTTCAAGTCCGTGCATGCAATGCCACGCCCACAATCGTCCCCTCGCCGAAAGTTGAGCAATTGCATGCCTTAAAAGTGTCCTTTCGCCACTTTCCCCTGGCCCAATGCCCCCTCCCCAACCATTCCCACATAACCCATCCGATGACCTATAACCTACCACACGCCTATATATGTATGTCATGCCACGCCTACAAATAAGCGACGTCAATAACCAACAAAAACCCCAAAAAAACTAACACCGTACCCGATTTCTCATTCCCGTGACTTAAAGTAACAAAAAAAGCCTTTCAAAGCGTCTTTTCGGCACTTTCCTCTCACTCAATGCCCCTTCCCCACCCCCCAACCCCTTACCCAATCCTCTGATCTACAAGCTGAGACAACTTTCAAGTCCGTGCATGCAATGCCACGCCCACAATCGTCCCCTCGCCGAAAGTTGAGCAATTGCATGCCTTAAAAGTGTCCTTTCGCCACTTTCCCCTGGCCCAATGCCCCCTCCCCAACCATTCCCACATAACCCATCCGATGACCTATAACCTACCACACGCCTATATATGTATGTCATGCCACGCCTACAAATAAGCGACGTCAATAACCAACAAAAACCCCAAAAAAACTAACACCGTACCCGATTTCTCATTCCCGTGACTTAAAGTAACAAAAAAAGCCTTTCAAAGCGTCTTTTCGGCACTTTCCTCTCACTCAATGCCCCTTCCCCACCCCCCAACCCCTTACCCAATCCTCTGATCTACAAGCTGAGACAACTTTCAAGTCCGTGCATGCAATGCCACGCCCACAATCGTCCCCTCGCCGAAAGTTGAGCAATTGCATGCCTTAAAAGTGTCCTTTCGCCACTTTCCCCTGGCCCAATGCCCCCTCCCCAACCATTCCCACATAACCCATCCGATGACCTATAACCTACCACACGCCTATATATGTATGTCATGCCACGCCTACAAATAAGCGACGTCAATAACCAACAAAAACCCCAAAAAAACTAACACCGTACCCGATTTCTCATTCCCGTGACTTAAAGTAACAAAAAAAGCCTTTCAAAGCGTCTTTTCGGCACTTTCCTCTCACTCAATGCCCCTTCCCCAGCCCCCAACCCCTTACCCAATCCTCTGATCTACAAGCTGAGACAACTTTCAAGTCCGTGCATGCAATGCCACGCCCACAATCGTCCCCTCGCCGAAAGTTGAGCAATTGCATGCCTTAAAAGTGTCCTTTCGCCACTTTCCCCTGGCCCAATGCCCCCTCCCCAACCATTCCCACATAACCCATCCGATGACCTATAACCTACCACACGCCTATATATGTATGTCATGCCACGCCTACAAATAAGCGACGTCAATAACCAACAAAAACCCCAAAAAAACTAACACCGTACCCGATTTCTCATTCCCGTGACTTAAAGTAACAAAAAAAGCCTTTCAAAGCGTCTTTTCGGCACTTTCCTCTCACTCAATGCCCCTTCCCCACCCCCCAACCCCTTACCCAATCCTCTGATCTACAAGCTGAGACAACTTTCAAGTCCGTGCATGCAATGCCACGCCCACAATCGTCCCCTCGCCGAAAGTTGAGCAATTGCATGCCTTAAAAGTGTCCTTTCGCCACTTTCCCCTGGCCCAATGCCCCCTCCCCAACCATTCCCACATAACCCATCCGATGACCTATAACCTACCACACGCCTATATATGTATGTCATGCCACGCCTACAAATAAGCGACGTCAATAACCAACAAAAACCCCAAAAAAACTAACACCGTACCCGATTTCTCATTCCCGTGACTTAAAGTAACAAAAAAAGCCTTTCAAAGCGTCTTTTCGGCACTTTCCTCTCACTCAATGCCCCTTCCCCACCCCCCCAACCCCTTACCCAATCCTCTGATCTACAAGCTGAGACAACTTTCAAGTCCGTGCATGCAATGCCACGCCCACAATCGTCCCCTCGCCGAAAGTTGAGCAATTGCATGCCTTAAAAGTGTCCTTTCGCCACTTTCCCCTGGCCCAATGCCCCCTCCCCAACCATTCCCACATAACCCATCCGATGACCTATAACCTACCACACGCCTATATATGTATGTCATGCCACGCCTACAAATAAGCGACGTCAATAACCAACAAAAACCCCAAAAAAACTAACACCGTACCCGATTTCTCATTCCCGTGACTTAAAGTAACAAAAAAAGCCTTTCAAAGCGTCTTTTCGGCACTTTCCTCTCACTCAATGCCCCTTCCCCACCCCCCAACCCCTTACCCAATCCTCTGATCTACAAGCTGAGACAACTTTCAAGTCCGTGCATGCAATGCCACGCCCACAATCGTCCCCTCGCCGAAAGTTGAGCAATTGCATGCCTTAAAAGTGTCCTTTCGCCACTTTCCCCTGGCCCAATGCCCCCTCCCCAACCATTCCCACATAACCCATCCGATGACCTATAACCTACCACACGCCTATATATGTATGTCATGCCACGCCTACAAATAAGCGACGTCAATAACCAACAAAAACCCCAAAAAAACTAACACCGTACCCGATTTCTCATTCCCGTGACTTAAAGTAACAAAAAAAGCCTTTCAAAGCGTCTTTTCGGCACTTTCCTCTCACTCAATGCCCCTTCCCCACCCCCCCAACCCCTTACCCAATCCTCTGATCTACAAGCTGAGACAACTTTCAAGTCCGTGCATGCAATGCCACGCCCACAATCGTCCCCTCGCCGAAAGTTGAGCAATTGCATGCCTTAAAAGTGTCCTTTCGCCACTTTCCCCTGGCCCAATGCCCCCTCCCCAACCATTCCCACATAACCCATCCGATGACCTATAACCTACCACACGCCTATATATGTATGTCATGCCACGCCTACAAATAAGCGACGTCAATAACCAACAAAAACCCCAAAAAAACTAACACCGTACCCGATTTCTCATTCCCGTGACTTAAAGTAACAAAAAAAGCCTTTCAAAGCGTCTTTTCGGCACTTTCCTCTCACTCAATGCCCCTTCCCCACCCCCCCAACCCCTTACCCAATCCTCTGATCTACAAGCTGAGACAACTTTCAAGTCCGTGCATGCAATGCCACGCCCACAATCGTCCCCTCGCCGAAAGTTGAGCAATTGCATGCCTTAAAAGTGTCCTTTCGCCACTTTCCCCTGGCCCAATGCCCCCTCCCCAACCATTCCCACATAACCCATCCGATGACCTATAACCTACCACACGCCTATATATGTATGTCATGCCACGCCTACAAATAAGCGACGTCAATAACCAACAAAAACCCCAAAAAAACTAACACCGTACCCGATTTCTCATTCCCGTGACTTAAAGTAACAAAAAAAGCCTTTCAAAGCGTCTTTTCGGCACTTTCCTCTCACTCAATGCCCCTTCCCCACCCGCCAACCCCTTACCCAATCCTCTGATCTACAAGCTGAGACAACTTTCAAGTCCGTGCATGCAATGCCACGCCCACAATCGTCCCCTCGCCGAAGGTAAGCTAATTCAATGCTTCCAAGTCACCTTTCGCCATTCTCCCCCGGCCCAATGCCCTCACCTTAACCATTCCCATATACCGCATAGGCGCATACGATGGCCTATAACCTTCTCTTTCTCCGATCTTGTTTTTTCATACACTTCCTTTTGCCTTTTCTTTACTCTATATATTTCTCCTGGCTATGTTTAACCAATCATCAGCATAATAATCGTCTCACTCATGTCTTTTCTTTCACCTCTATTATATCTATATATTTATTTCCTTTATGTCGCCTTTCGTTGGGTGTAAGCTATGATTTTTATTTTTCATTTTCTTGTTCCCTTTTCTTCGTTATTTGTAAACTCGCTCATCTGTCCTTAAGCACTACTTCTAGGGAATGATGATCGCTACCGATTTCCACCCCTATTTTAATTCCTGTGTCTACTAGCTCCCCTTTATTATGTTTTTCTACTATAATATACGAGTAATCTGTAATGGATTTACTTAGAATTTCACTAGTGTATTTATGTATGTCTTTATGTGAAAAGAGAGAGTTTGCGATCAGTAGGTAATTTATTAGGAAGAAATCCAGCAATCTCCTTCCGTTGGTGTTTAGAGTCATTTCTCCATGTATTCCTATGACTCCTTTCCTTTTTTCTTTTCATTTCCCCTTCTAGAACTTAAATCGCTGGCTATGATTATCTTCCCTTTTTTCCTGTCGCATACTTCTGTCCCATAATTTATCTTTTTCTTCCTTCTTTTCGTCCTCGTTCGGTCCGTATGCTACGACTATTGTTTTGGTTTCTCCGCATTTTCCTAATTCCACCTCTAGTATTTTTTCGCTTACTACTTATAACTCTCTGATATCATTTATTTTATTATTTTTCACCTCGCAAGCTACTCCTGCTCTTGGATTAGTGCTTTCTACTACCCCTCTGTATATCATAAGGTATCCATTATCTCATTTATTACATTTTTCACCTCTTTTATTTGTTTGTGTCAGTGCTAAAGTCCACATTAATTCTGTTTAAGCATTCAATAATTTCTAGTTCCTTTTCCTTTATTCCCCTCACATTGCACTTTGACTTTCCTGTCTTCTTCGTTCTGCTTTTTCTCGTGGCTACTTGTTTTTTCTTTAGCATTCTTCCCTTCTTCCTTGGATCTTTTTTGCTTTTGTTGCTATTTGATTGGTTTTATAGGATGAACTTGTGCTCTTCATTTAGGTCTCCAAAAGCTCGTTGTGTTCCCCTCGTTTGTCGAATTGTTAGGAATAGTGGTGTGTGATGTGGAAATTTTGCGTTGAGAGCGGATGTCGGTATTGGGATAATGGGGAGGTGTGTTAGATCCGGTATCGTTGAGAATCCCAGTATATTCAGTTTCAACCTCAGTGTTGCAGAGCAGTGGCAGAGGAAGTGTTCTGTATCTTCCTTTCAACATCACTTGGACAATCAATAAGTGTGAGTGTGAGACAAGTTTCAAGTCCGTGCATGCAATGCCACGCCCACAATCGTCCCCTCGCCGAAAGTTGAGCAATTGCATGCCTTAAAAGTGTCCTTTCGCCACTTTCCCCTGGCCCAATGCCCCCTCCCCAACCATTCCCACATAACCCATCCGATGACCTATAACCTACCACACGCCTATATATGTATGTCATGCCACGCCTACAAATAAGCGACGTCAATAACCAACAAAAACCCCAAAAAAACTAACACCGTACCCGATTTCTCATTCCCGTGACTTAAAGTAACAAAAAAAGCCTTTCAAAGCGTCTTTTCGGCACTTTCCTCTCACTCAATGCCCCTTCCCCACCCCCCCAACCCCTTACCCAATCCTCTGATCTACAAGCTGAGACAACTTTCAAGTCCGTGCATGCAATGCCACGCCCACAATCGTCCCCTCGCCGAAAGTTGAGCAATTGCATGCCTTAAAAGTGTCCTTTCGCCACTTTCCCCTGGCCCAATGCCCCCTCCCCAACCATTCCCACATAACCCATCCGATGACCTATAACCTACCACACGCCTATATATGTATGTCATGCCACGCCTACAAATAAGCGACGTCAATAACCAACAAAAACCCCAAAAAAACTAACACCGTACCCGATTTCTCATTCCCGTGACTTAAAGTAACAAAAAAAGCCTTTCAAAGCGTCTTTTCGGCACTTTCCTCTCACTCAATGCCCCTTCCCCACCCCCCCAACCCCTTACCCAATCCTCTGATCTACAAGCTGAGACAACTTTCAAGTCCGTGCATGCAATGCCACGCCCACAATCGTCCCCTCGCCGAAAGTTGAGCAATTGCATGCCTTAAAAGTGTCCTTTCGCCACTTTCCCCTGGCCCAATGCCCCCTCCCCAACCATTCCCACATAACCCATCCGATGACCTATAACCTACCACACGCCTATATATGTATGTCATGCCACGCCTACAAATAAGCGACGTCAATAACCAACAAAAACCCCAAAAAAACTAACACCGTACCCGATTTCTCATTCCCGTGACTTAAAGTAACAAAAAAAGCCTTTCAAAGCGTCTTTTCGGCACTTTCCTCTCACTCAATGCCCCTTCCCCACCCCCCAACCCCTTACCCAATCCTCTGATCTACAAGCTGAGACAACTTTCAAGTCCGTGCATGCAATGCCACGCCCACAATCGTCCCCTCGCCGAAAGTTGAGCAATTGCATGCCTTAAAAGTGTCCTTTCGCCACTTTCCCCTGGCCCAATGCCCCCTCCCCAACCATTCCCACATAACCCATCCGATGACCTATAACCTACCACACGCCTATATATGTATGTCATGCCACGCCTACAAATAAGCGACGTCAATAACCAACAAAAACCCCAAAAAAACTAACACCGTACCCGATTTCTCATTCCCGTGACTTAAAGTAACAAAAAAAGCCTTTCAAAGCGTCTTTTCGGCACTTTCCTCTCACTCAATGCCCCTTCCCCACCCCCCAACCCCTTACCCAATCCTCTGATCTACAAGCTGAGACAACTTTCAAGTCCGTGCATGCAATGCCACGCCCACAATCGTCCCCTCGCCGAAAGTTGAGCAATTGCATGCCTTAAAAGTGTCCTTTCGCCACTTTCCCCTGGCCCAATGCCCCCTCCCCAACCATTCCCACATAACCCATCCGATGACCTATAACCTACCACACGCCTATATATGTATGTCATGCCACGCCTACAAATAAGCGACGTCAATAACCAACAAAAACCCCAAAAAAACTAACACCGTACCCGATTTCTCATTCCCGTGACTTAAAGTAACAAAAAAAGCCTTTCAAAGCGTCTTTTCGGCACTTTCCTCTCACTCAATGCCCCTTCCCCACCCCCCAACCCCTTACCCAATCCTCTGATCTACAAGCTGAGACAACTTTCAAGTCCGTGCATGCAATGCCACGCCCACAATCGTCCCCTCGCCGAAAGTTGAGCAATTGCATGCCTTAAAAGTGTCCTTTCGCCACTTTCCCCTGGCCCAATGCCCCCTCCCCAACCATTCCCACATAACCCATCCGATGACCTATAACCTACCACACGCCTATATATGTATGTCATGCCACGCCTACAAATAAGCGACGTCAATAACCAACAAAAACCCCAAAAAAACTAACACCGTACCCGATTTCTCATTCCCGTGACTTAAAGTAACAAAAAAAGCCTTTCAAAGCGTCTTTTCGGCACTTTCCTCTCACTCAATGCCCCTTCCCCACCCCCCAACCCCTTACCCAATCCTCTGATCTACAAGCTGAGACAACTTTCAAGTCCGTGCATGCAATGCCACGCCCACAATCGTCCCCTCGCCGAAAGTTGAGCAATTGCATGCCTTAAAAGTGTCCTTTCGCCACTTTCCCCTGGCCCAATGCCCCCTCCCCAACCATTCCCACATAACCCATCCGATGACCTATAACCTACCACACGCCTATATATGTATGTCATGCCACGCCTACAAATAAGCGACGTCAATAACCAACAAAAACCCCAAAAAAACTAACACCGTACCCGATTTCTCATTCCCGTGACTTAAAGTAACAAAAAAAGCCTTTCAAAGCGTCTTTTCGGCACTTTCCTCTCACTCAATGCCCCTTCCCCACCCCCCAACCCCTTACCCAATCCTCTGATCTACAAGCTGAGACAACTTTCAAGTCCGTGCATGCAATGCCACGCCCACAATCGTCCCCTCGCCGAAGGTAAGCTAATTCAATGCTTCCAAGTCACCTTTCGCCATTCTCCCCCGGCCCAATGCCCTCACCTTAACCATTCCCATATACCGCATAGGCGCATACGATGGCCTATAACCTTCTCTTTCTCCGATCTTGTTTTTTCATACACTTCCTTTTGCCTTTTCTTTACTCTATATATTTCTCCTGGCTATGTTTAACCAATCATCAGCATAATAATCGTCTCACTCATGTCTTTTCTTTCACCTCTATTATATCTATATATTTATTTCCTTTATGTCGCCTTTCGTTGGGTGTAAGCTATGATTTTTATTTTTCATTTTCTTGTTCCCTTTTCTTCGTTATTTGTAAACTCGCTCATCTGTCCTTAAGCACTACTTCTAGGGAATGATGATCGCTACCGATTTCCACCCCTATTTTAATTCCTGTGTCTACTAGCTCCCCTTTATTATGTTTTTCTACTATAATATACGAGTAATCTGTAATGGATTTACTTAGAATTTCACTAGTGTATTTATGTATGTCTTTATGTGAAAAGAGAGAGTTTGCGATCAATAGGTAATTTATTAGGAAGAAATCCAGTAATCTCCTTCCGTTGGTGTTTAGAGTCATTTCTCCATGTATTCCTATGACTCCTTCCCATTTTTTCTTTTCATTTCCTATTCTAGAACTTAAATCGCTGGCTATGATTATCTTCCCTTTTTTCCTGTCGCATACTTCTGTCCCAGTATTTATCTTTTTCTTCCTTCTTTTCGTCCTCGTTCGGTCCGTATGCTACGACTATTGTTTTGGTTTCCCCACATTTTCCTAATTCCACCTCTAGTATTTTTTTCCTTACTACTTATAACTCTCTGATATCATTTATTTTATTATTTTTCACCTCGCAAGCTACTCCTGCTCTTGGATTAGTGCTTTCTACTACCCCTCTGTATATCATAAGGTATCCATTATCTCATTTATTACATTTTTCACCTCTTTTATTTGTTTGTGTCAGTGCTAAAATCCACATTAATTCTGTTCATTCAATAATTCCTAGTTCCTTTTCCTTTATTCCCCTCACATTGCACTTTGACTTTCCTGTCTTCTTCGTTCTGCTTTTTCTCGTGGCTACTTGTTTTTTCTTTAGCATTCTTCCCTTCTTCCTTGGATCTTTTTTGCTTTTGTTGCTATTTGATTGGTTTTATAGGATGAACTTGTGCTCTTCATTTAGGTCTCCAAAAGCTCGTTGTGTTCCCCTCGTTTGTCGAATTGTTAGGAATAGTGGTGTGTGATGTGGAAATTTTGCGTTGAGAGCGGATGTCGGTATTGGGATAATGGGGAGGTGTGTTAGATCCGGTATCGTTGAGAATCCCAGTATATTCAGTTTCAACCTCAGTGTTGCAGAGCAGTGGCAGAGGAAGTGTTCTGTATCTTCCTTTCAACATCACTTGGACAATCAATAAGTGTGAGTGTGAGACAAGTTTCAAGTCCGTGCATGCAATGCCACGCCCACAATCGTCCCCTCGCCGAAAGTTGAGCAATTGCATGCCTTAAAAGTGTCCTTTCGCCACTTTCCCCTGGCCCAATGCCCCCTCCCCAACCATTCCCACATAACCCATCCGATGACCTATAACCTACCACACGCCTATATATGTATGTCATGCCACGCCTACAAATAAGCGACGTCAATAACCAACAAAAACCCCAAAAAAACTAACACCGTACCCGATTTCTCATTCCCGTGACTTAAAGTAACAAAAAAAGCCTTTCAAAGCGTCTTTTCGGCACTTTCCTCTCACTCAATGCCCCTTCCCCACCCCCCAACCCCTTACCCAATCCTCTGATCTACAAGCTGAGACAACTTTCAAGTCCGTGCATGCAATGCCACGCCCACAATCGTCCCCTCGCCGAAAGTTGAGCAATTGCATGCCTTAAAAGTGTCCTTTCGCCACTTTCCCCTGGCCCAATGCCCCCTCCCCAACCATTCCCACATAACCCATCCGATGACCTATAACCTACCACACGCCTATATATGTATGTCATGCCACGCCTACAAATAAGCGACGTCAATAACCAACAAAAACCCCAAAAAAACTAACACCGTACCCGATTTCTCATTCCCGTGACTTAAAGTAACAAAAAAAGCCTTTCAAAGCGTCTTTTCGGCACTTTCCTCTCACTCAATGCCCCTTCCCCACCCCCCAACCCCTTACCCAATCCTCTGATCTACAAGCTGAGACAACTTTCAAGTCCGTGCATGCAATGCCACGCCCACAATCGTCCCCTCGCCGAAAGTTGAGCAATTGCATGCCTTAAAAGTGTCCTTTCGCCACTTTCCCCTGGCCCAATGCCCCCTCCCCAACCATTCCCACATAACCCATCCGATGACCTATAACCTACCACACGCCTATATATGTATGTCATGCCACGCCTACAAATAAGCGACGTCAATAACCAACAAAAACCCCAAAAAAACTAACACCGTACCCGATTTCTCATTCCCGTGACTTAAAGTAACAAAAAAAGCCTTTCAAAGCGTCTTTTCGGCACTTTCCTCTCACTCAATGCCCCTTCCCCACCCCCCAACCCCTTACCCAATCCTCTGATCTACAAGCTGAGACAACTTTCAAGTCCGTGCATGCAATGCCACGCCCACAATCGTCCCCTCGCCGAAAGTTGAGCAATTGCATGCCTTAAAAGTGTCCTTTCGCCACTTTCCCCTGGCCCAATGCCCCCTCCCCAACCATTCCCACATAACCCATCCGATGACCTATAACCTACCACACGCCTATATATGTATGTCATGCCACGCCTACAAATAAGCGACGTCAATAACCAACAAAAACCCCAAAAAAACTAACACCGTACCCGATTTCTCATTCCCGTGACTTAAAGTAACAAAAAAAGCCTTTCAAAGCGTCTTTTCGGCACTTTCCTCTCACTCAATGCCCCTTCCCCACCCCCCAACCCCTTACCCAATCCTCTGATCTACAAGCTGAGACAACTTTCAAGTCCGTGCATGCAATGCCACGCCCACAATCGTCCCCTCGCCGAAAGTTGAGCAATTGCATGCCTTAAAAGTGTCCTTTCGCCACTTTCCCCTGGCCCAATGCCCCCTCCCCAACCATTCCCACATAACCCATCCGATGACCTATAACCTACCACACGCCTATATATGTATGTCATGCCACGCCTACAAATAAGCGACGTCAATAACCAACAAAAACCCCAAAAAAACTAACACCGTACCCGATTTCTCATTCCCGTGACTTAAAGTAACAAAAAAAGCCTTTCAAAGCGTCTTTTCGGCACTTTCCTCTCACTCAATGCCCCTTCCCCACCCCCCAACCCCTTACCCAATCCTCTGATCTACAAGCTGAGACAACTTTCAAGTCCGTGCATGCAATGCCACGCCCACAATCGTCCCCTCGCCGAAAGTTGAGCAATTGCATGCCTTAAAAGTGTCCTTTCGCCACTTTCCCCTGGCCCAATGCCCCCTCCCCAACCATTCCCACATAACCCATCCGATGACCTATAACCTACCACACGCCTATATATGTATGTCATGCCACGCCTACAAATAAGCGACGTCAATAACCAACAAAAACCCCAAAAAAACTAACACCGTACCCGATTTCTCATTCCCGTGACTTAAAGTAACAAAAAAAGCCTTTCAAAGCGTCTTTTCGGCACTTTCCTCTCACTCAATGCCCCTTCCCCACCCCCCAACCCCTTACCCAATCCTCTGATCTACAAGCTGAGACAACTTTCAAGTCCGTGCATGCAATGCCACGCCCACAATCGTCCCCTCGCCGAAAGTTGAGCAATTGCATGCCTTAAAAGTGTCCTTTCGCCACTTTCCCCTGGCCCAATGCCCCCTCCCCAACCATTCCCACATAACCCATCCGATGACCTATAACCTACCACACGCCTATATATGTATGTCATGCCACGCCTACAAATAAGCGACGTCAATAACCAACAAAAACCCCAAAAAAACTAACACCGTACCCGATTTCTCATTCCCGTGACTTAAAGTAACAAAAAAAGCCTTTCAAAGCGTCTTTTCGGCACTTTCCTCTCACTCAATGCCCCTTCCCCACCCCCCAACCCCTTACCCAATCCTCTGATCTACAAGCTGAGACAACTTTCAAGTCCGTGCATGCAATGCCACGCCCACAATCGTCCCCTCGCCGAAAGTTGAGCAATTGCATGCCTTAAAAGTGTCCTTTCGCCACTTTCCCCTGGCCCAATGCCCCCTCCCCAACCATTCCCACATAACCCATCCGATGACCTATAACCTACCACACGCCTATATATGTATGTCATGCCACGCCTACAAATAAGCGACGTCAATAACCAACAAAAACCCCAAAAAAACTAACACCGTACCCGATTTCTCATTCCCGTGACTTAAAGTAACAAAAAAAGCCTTTCAAAGCGTCTTTTCGGCACTTTCCTCTCACTCAATGCCCCTTCCCCACCCCCCAACCCCTTACCCAATCCTCTGATCTACAAGCTGAGACAACTTTCAAGTCCGTGCATGCAATGCCACGCCCACAATCGTCCCCTCGCCGAAAGTTGAGCAATTGCATGCCTTAAAAGTGTCCTTTCGCCACTTTCCCCTGGCCCAATGCCCCCTCCCCAACCATTCCCACATAACCCATCCGATGACCTATAACCTACCACACGCCTATATATGTATGTCATGCCACGCCTACAAATAAGCGACGTCAATAACCAACAAAAACCCCAAAAAAACTAACACCGTACCCGATTTCTCATTCCCGTGACTTAAAGTAACAAAAAAAGCCTTTCAAAGCGTCTTTTCGGCACTTTCCTCTCACTCAATGCCCCTTCCCCACCCCCCAACCCCTTACCCAATCCTCTGATCTACAAGCTGAGACAACTTTCAAGTCCGTGCATGCAATGCCACGCCCACAATCGTCCCCTCGCCGAAAGTTGAGCAATTGCATGCCTTAAAAGTGTCCTTTCGCCACTTTCCCCTGGCCCAATGCCCCCTCCCCAACCATTCCCACATAACCCATCCGATGACCTATAACCTACCACACGCCTATATATGTATGTCATGCCACGCCTACAAATAAGCGACGTCAATAACCAACAAAAACCCCAAAAAAACTAACACCGTACCCGATTTCTCATTCCCGTGACTTAAAGTAACAAAAAAAGCCTTTCAAAGCGTCTTTTCGGCACTTTCCTCTCACTCAATGCCCCTTCCCCACCCCCCAACCCCTTACCCAATCCTCTGATCTACAAGCTGAGACAACTTTCAAGTCCGTGCATGCAATGCCACGCCCACAATCGTCCCCTCGCCGAAAGTTGAGCAATTGCATGCCTTAAAAGTGTCCTTTCGCCACTTTCCCCTGGCCCAATGCCCCCTCCCCAACCATTCCCACATAACCCATCCGATGACCTATAACCTACCACACGCCTATATATGTATGTCATGCCACGCCTACAAATAAGCGACGTCAATAACCAACAAAAACCCCAAAAAAACTAACACCGTACCCGATTTCTCATTCCCGTGACTTAAAGTAACAAAAAAAGCCTTTCAAAGCGTCTTTTCGGCACTTTCCTCTCACTCAATGCCCCTTCCCCACCCCCCAACCCCTTACCCAATCCTCTGATCTACAAGCTGAGACAACTTTCAAGTCCGTGCATGCAATGCCACGCCCACAATCGTCCCCTCGCCGAAAGTTGAGCAATTGCATGCCTTAAAAGTGTCCTTTCGCCACTTTCCCCTGGCCCAATGCCCCCTCCCCAACCATT
Source organism: Blera fallax (assembly GCA_946965025.1). Taxonomy (NCBI): domain Eukaryota; kingdom Metazoa; phylum Arthropoda; class Insecta; order Diptera; family Syrphidae; genus Blera; species Blera fallax. Next base: position 43,371 of record CAMPTQ010000007.1, read on the forward strand.
CCCACATAACCCATCCGATGACCTATAACCTACCACACGCCTATATATGTATGTCATGCCACGCCTACAAATAAGCGACGTCAATAACCAACAAAAACCCCAAAAAAACTAACACCGTACCCGATTTCTCATTCCCGTGACTTAAAGTAACAAAAAAAGCCTTTCAAAGCGTCTTTTCGGCACTTTCCTCTCACTCAATGCCCCTTCCCCACCCCCCAACCCCTTACCCAATCCTCTGATCTACAAGCTGAGACAACTTTCAAGTCCGTGCATGCAATGCCACGCCCACAATCGTCCCCTCGCCGAAAGTTGAGCAATTGCATGCCTTAAAAGTGTCCTTTCGCCACTTTCCCCTGGCCCAATGCCCCCTCCCCAACCATTCCCACATAACCCATCCGATGACCTATAACCTACCACACGCCTATATATGTATGTCATGCCACGCCTACAAATAAGCGACGTCAATAACCAACAAAAACCCCAAAAAAACTAACACCGTACCCGATTTCTCATTCCCGTGACTTAAAGTAACAAAAAAAGCCTTTCAAAGCGTCTTTTCGGCACTTTCCTCTCACTCAATGCCCCTTCCCCACCCCCCAACCCCTTACCCAATCCTCTGATCTACAAGCTGAGACAACTTTCAAGTCCGTGCATGCAATGCCACGCCCACAATCGTCCCCTCGCCGAAAGTTGAGCAATTGCATGCCTTAAAAGTGTCCTTTCGCCACTTTCCCCTGGCCCAATGCCCCCTCCCCAACCATTCCCACATAACCCATCCGATGACCTATAACCTACCACACGCCTATATATGTATGTCATGCCACGCCTACAAATAAGCGACGTCAATAACCAACAAAAACCCCAAAAAAACTAACACCGTACCCGATTTCTCATTCCCGTGACTTAAAGTAACAAAAAAAGCCTTTCAAAGCGTCTTTTCGGCACTTTCCTCTCACTCAATGCCCCTTCCCCACCTCCCAACCCCTTACCCAATCCTCTGATCTACAAGCTGAGACAACTTTCAAGTCCGTGCATGCAATGCCACGCCCACAATCGTCCCCTCGCCGAAAGTTGAGCAATTGCATGCCTTAAAAGTGTCCTTTCGCCACTTTCCCCTGGCCCAATGCCCCCTCCCCAACCATTCCCACATAACCCATCCGATGACCTATAACCTACCACACGCCTATATATGTATGTCATGCCACGCCTACAAATAAGCGACGTCAATAACCAACAAAAACCCCAAAAAAACTAACACCGTACCCGATTTCTCATTCCCGTGACTTAAAGTAACAAAAAAAGCCTTTCAAAGCGTCTTTTCGGCACTTTCCTCTCACTCAATGCCCCTTCCCCACCCCCCAACCCCTTACCCAATCCTCTGATCTACAAGCTGAGACAACTTTCAAGTCCGTGCATGCAATGCCACGCCCACAATCGTCCCCTCGCCGAAAGTTGAGCAATTGCATGCCTTAAAAGTGTCCTTTCGCCACTTTCCCCTGGCCCAATGCCCCCTCCCCAACCATTCCCACATAACCCATCCGATGACCTATAACCTACCACACGCCTATATATGTATGTCATGCCACGCCTACAAATAAGCGACGTCAATAACCAACAAAAACCCCAAAAAAACTAACACCGTACCCGATTTCTCATTCCCGTGACTTAAAGTAACAAAAAAAGCCTTTCAAAGCGTCTTTTCGACACTTTCCTCTCACTCAATGCCCCTTCCCCACTCCCCAACCCCTTACCCAATCCTCTGATCTACAAGCTGAGACAACTTTCAAGTCCGTGCATGCAATGCCACGCCCACAATCGTCCCCTCGCCGAAAGTTGAGCAATTGCATGCCTTAAAAGTGTCCTTTCGCCACTTTCCCCTGGCCCAATGCCCCCTCCCCAACCATTCCCACATAACCCATCCGATGACCTATAACCTACCACACGCCTATATATGTATGTCATGCCACGCCTACAAATAAGCGACGTCAATAACCAACAAAAACCCCAAAAAAACTAACACCGTACCCGATTTCTCATTCCCGTGACTTAAAGTAACAAAAAAAGCCTTTCAAAGCGTCTTTTCGGCACTTTCCTCTCACTCAATGCCCCTTCCCCACCCCCCAACCCCTTACCCAATCCTCTGATCTACAAGCTGAGACAACTTTCAAGTCCGTGCATGCAATGCCACGCCCACAATCGTCCCCTCGCCGAAAGTTGAGCAATTGCATGCCTTAAAAGTGTCCTTTCGCCACTTTCCCCTGGCCCAATGCCCCCTCCCCAACCATTCCCACATAACCCATCCGATGACCTATAACCTACCACACGCCTATATATGTATGTCATGCCACGCCTACAAATAAGCGACGTCAATAACCAACAAAAACCCCAAAAAAACTAACACCGTACCCGATTTCTCATTCCCGTGACTTAAAGTAACAAAAAAAGCCTTTCAAAGCGTCTTTTCGGCACTTTCCTCTCACTCAATGCCCCTTCCCCACCCCCCAACCCCTTACCCAATCCTCTGATCTACAAGCTGAGACAACTTTCAAGTCCGTGCATGCAATGCCACGCCCACAATCGTCCCCTCGCCGAAAGTTGAGCAATTGCATGCCTTAAAAGTGTCCTTTCGCCACTTTCCCCTGGCCCAATGCCCCCTCCCCAACCATTCCCACATAACCCATCCGATGACCTATAACCTACCACACGCCTATATATGTATGTCATGCCACGCCTACAAATAAGCGACGTCAATAACCAACAAAAACCCCAAAAAAACTAACACCGTACCCGATTTCTCATTCCCGTGACTTAAAGTAACAAAAAAAGCCTTTCAAAGCGTCTTTTCGGCACTTTCCTCTCACTCAATGCCCCTTCCCCACCCGCCAACCCCTTACCCAATCCTCTGATCTACAAGCTGAGACAACTTTCAAGTCCGTGCATGCAATGCCACGCCCACAATCGTCCCCTCGCCGAAGGTAAGCTAATTCAATGCTTCCAAGTCACCTTTCGCCATTCTCCCCCGGCCCAATGCCCTCACCTTAACCATTCCCATATACCGCATAGGCGCATACGATGGCCTATAACCTTCTCTTTCTCCGATCTCGTTTTTTCATACACTTCCTTTTGCCTTTTCTTTACTCTATATATTTCTCCTGGCTATGTTTAACCAATCATCAGCATAATAATCGTCTCACTCATGTCTTTTCTTTCACCTCTATTATATCTATATATTTATTTCCTTTATGTCGCCTTTCGTTGGGTGTAAGCTATGATTTTTATTTTTCATTTTCTTCTTCCCTTTTCTTCGTTATTTGTAAACTCGCTCATCTGTCCTTAAGCACTTCTTCTAGGGAATGATGATCGCTACCGATTTCCACCCCTATTTTAATTCCTGTGTCTACTAGCTCCCCTTTATTATGTTTTTCTACTATAATATACGAGTAATCTGTAATGGATTTACTTAGAATTTCACTAGTGTATTTATGTATGTCTTTATGTGAAAAGAGAGAGTTTGCGATCAATAGGTAATTTATTAGGAAGAAATCCTGTAATCTCCTTCCGTTGGTGTTTAGAGTCATTTCTCCATGTATTCCTATGACTCCTTCCCATTTTTTCTTTTCATTTCCTATTCTAGAACTTAAATCGCTGGCTATGATTATCTTCCCTTTTTTCCTGTCGCATACTTCTGTCCCATAATTTATCTTTTTCTTCCTTCTTTTCGTCCTCGTTCGGTCCGTATGCTACGACTATTGTTTTGGTTTCTCCGCATTTTCCTAATTCCACCTCTAGTATTTTTTCGCTTACTACTTATAACTCTCTGATATCATTTATTTTATTATTTTTCACCTCGCAAGCTACTCCTGCTCTTGGATTAGTGCTTTCTACTACCCCTCTGTATATCATAAGGTATCCATTATCTCATTTATTACATTTTTCACCTCTTTTATTTGTTTGTGTCAGTGCTAAAATCCACATTAATTCTGTTCATTCAATAATTCCTAGTTCCTTTTCCTTTATTCCCCTCACATTGCACTTTGACTTTCCTGTCTTCTTCGTTCTGCTTTTTCTCGTGGCTACTTGTTTTTTCTTTAGCATTCTTCCCTTCTTCCTTGGATCTTTTTTGCTTTTGTTGCTATTTGATTGGTTTTATAGGATGAACTTGTGCTCTTCATTTAGGTCTCCAAAAGCTCGTTGTGTTCCCCTCGTTTGTCGAATTGTTAGGAATAGTGGTGTGTGATGTGGAAATTTTGCGTTGAGAGCGGATGTCGGTATTGGGATAATGGGGAGGTGTGTTAGATCCGGTATCGTTGAGAATCCCAGTATATTCAGTTTCAACCTCAGTGTTGCAGAGCAGTGGCAGAGGAAGTGTTCTGTATCTTCCTTTCAACATCACTTGGACAATCAATAAGTGTGAGTGTGAGACAAGTTTCAAGTCCGTGCATGCAATGCCACGCCCACAATCGTCCCCTCGCCGAAAGTTGAGCAATTGCATGCCTTAAAAGTGTCCTTTCGCCACTTTCCCCTGGCCCAATGCCCCCTCCCCAACCATTCCCACATAACCCATCCGATGACCTATAACCTACCACACGCCTATATATGTATGTCATGCCACGCCTACAAATAAGCGACGTCAATAACCAACAAAAACCCCAAAAAAACTAACACCGTACCCGATTTCTCATTCCCGTGACTTAAAGTAACAAAAAAAGCCTTTCAAAGCGTCTTTTCGGCACTTTCCTCTCACTCAATGCCCCTTCCCCACCCCCCAACCCCTTACCCAATCCTCTGATCTACAAGCTGAGACAACTTTCAAGTCCGTGCATGCAATGCCACGCCCACAATCGTCCCCTCGCCGAAAGTTGAGCAATTGCATGCCTTAAAAGTGTCCTTTCGCCACTTTCCCCTGGCCCAATGCCCCCTCCCCAACCATTCCCACATAACCCATCCGATGACCTATAACCTACCACACGCCTATATATGTATGTCATGCCACGCCTACAAATAAGCGACGTCAATAACCAACAAAAACCCCAAAAAAACTAACACCGTACCCGATTTCTCATTCCCGTGACTTAAAGTAACAAAAAAAGCCTTTCAAAGCGTCTTTTCGGCACTTTCCTCTCACTCAATGCCCCTTCCCCAGCCCCCAACCCCTTACCCAATCCTCTGATCTACAAGCTGAGACAACTTTCAAGTCCGTGCATGCAATGCCACGCCCACAATCGTCCCCTCGCCGAAAGTTGAGCAATTGCATGCCTTAAAAGTGTCCTTTCGCCACTTTCCCCTGGCCCAATGCCCCCTCCCCAACCATTCCCACATAACCCATCCGATGACCTATAACCTACCACACGCCTATATATGTATGTCATGCCACGCCTACAAATAAGCGACGTCAATAACCAACAAAAACCCCAAAAAAACTAACACCGTACCCGATTTCTCATTCCCGTGACTTAAAGTAACAAAAAAAGCCTTTCAAAGCGTCTTTTCGGCACTTTCCTCTCACTCAATGCCCCTTCCCCACCCCCCAACCCCTTACCCAATCCTCTGATCTACAAGCTGAGACAACTTTCAAGTCCGTGCATGCAATGCCACGCCCACAATCGTCCCCTCGCCGAAAGTTGAGCAATTGCATGCCTTAAAAGTGTCCTTTCGCCACTTTCCCCTGGCCCAATGCCCCCTCCCCAACCATTCCCACATAACCCATCCGATGACCTATAACCTACCACACGCCTATATATGTATGTCATGCCACGCCTACAAATAAGCGACGTCAATAACCAACAAAAACCCCAAAAAAACTAACACCGTACCCGATTTCTCATTCCCGTGACTTAAAGTAACAAAAAAAGCCTTTCAAAGCGTCTTTTCGGCACTTTCCTCTCACTCAATGCCCCTTCCCCACCCCCCAACCCCTTACCCAATCCTCTGATCTACAAGCTGAGACAACTTTCAAGTCCGTGCATGCAATGCCACGCCCACAATCGTCCCCTCGCCGAAAGTTGAGCAATTGCATGCCTTAAAAGTGTCCTTTCGCCACTTTCCCCTGGCCCAATGCCCCCTCCCCAACCATTCCCACATAACCCATCCGATGACCTATAACCTACCACACGCCTATATATGTATGTCATGCCACGCCTACAAATAAGCGACGTCAATAACCAACAAAAACCCCAAAAAAACTAACACCGTACCCGATTTCTCATTCCCGTGACTTAAAGTAACAAAAAAAGCCTTTCAAAGCGTCTTTTCGGCACTTTCCTCTCACTCAATGCCCCTTCCCCACCCCCCAACCCCTTACCCAATCCTCTGATCTACAAGCTGAGACAACTTTCAAGTCCGTGCATGCAATGCCACGCCCACAATCGTCCCCTCGCCGAAAGTTGAGCAATTGCATGCCTTAAAAGTGTCCTTTCGCCACTTTCCCCTGGCCCAATGCCCCCTCCCCAACCATTCCCACATAACCCATCCGATGACCTATAACCTACCACACGCCTATATATGTATGTCATGCCACGCCTACAAATAAGCGACGTCAATAACCAACAAAAACCCCAAAAAAACTAACACCGTACCCGATTTCTCATTCCCGTGACTTAAAGTAACAAAAAAAGCCTTTCAAAGCGTCTTTTCGGCACTTTCCTCTCACTCAATGCCCCTTCCCCACCCCCCAACCCCTTACCCAATCCTCTGATCTACAAGCTGAGACAACTTTCAAGTCCGTGCATGCAATGCCACGCCCACAATCGTCCCCTCGCCGAAAGTTGAGCAATTGCATGCCTTAAAAGTGTCCTTTCGCCACTTTCCCCTGGCCCAATGCCCCCTCCCCAACCATTCCCACATAACCCATCCGATGACCTATAACCTACCACACGCCTATATATGTATGTCATGCCACGCCTACAAATAAGCGACGTCAATAACCAACAAAAACCCCAAAAAAACTAACACCGTACCCGATTTCTCATTCCCGTGACTTAAAGTAACAAAAAAAGCCTTTCAAAGCGTCTTTTCGGCACTTTCCTCTCACTCAATGCCCCTTCCCCACCCCCCAACCCCTTACCCAATCCTCTGATCTACAAGCTGAGACAACTTTCAAGTCCGTGCATGCAATGCCACGCCCACAATCGTCCCCTCGCCGAAAGTTGAGCAATTGCATGCCTTAAAAGTGTCCTTTCGCCACTTTCCCCTGGCCCAATGCCCCCTCCCCAACCATTCCCACATAACCCATCCGATGACCTATAACCTACCACACGCCTATATATGTATGTCATGCCACGCCTACAAATAAGCGACGTCAATAACCAACAAAAACCCCAAAAAAACTAACACCGTACCCGATTTCTCATTCCCGTGACTTAAAGTAACAAAAAAAGCCTTTCAAAGCGTCTTTTCGGCACTTTCCTCTCACTCAATGCCCCTTCCCCACCCCCCAACCCCTTACCCAATCCTCTGATCTACAAGCTGAGACAACTTTCAAGTCCGTGCATGCAATGCCACGCCCACAATCGTCCCCTCGCCGAAAGTTGAGCAATTGCATGCCTTAAAAGTGTCCTTTCGCCACTTTCCCCTGGCCCAATGCCCCCTCCCCAACCATTCCCACATAACCCATCCGATGACCTATAACCTACCACACGCCTATATATGTATGTCATGCCACGCCTACAAATAAGCGACGTCAATAACCAACAAAAACCCCAAAAAAACTAACACCGTACCCGATTTCTCATTCCCGTGACTTAAAGTAACAAAAAAAGCCTTTCAAAGCGTCTTTTCGGCACTTTCCTCTCACTCAATGCCCCTTCCCCACCCCCCAACCCCTTACCCAATCCTCTGATCTACAAGCTGAGACAACTTTCAAGTCCGTGCATGCAATGCCACGCCCACAATCGTCCCCTCGCCGAAAGTTGAGCAATTGCATGCCTTAAAAGTGTCCTTTCGCCACTTTCCCCTGGCCCAATGCCCCCTCCCCAACCATTCCCACATAACCCATCCGATGACCTATAACCTACCACACGCCTATATATGTATGTCATGCCACGCCTACAAATAAGCGACGTCAATAACCAACAAAAACCCCAAAAAAACTAACACCGTACCCGATTTCTCATTCCCGTGACTTAAAGTAACAAAAAAAGCCTTTCAAAGCGTCTTTTCGGCACTTTCCTCTCACTCAATGCCCCTTCCCCACCCCCCAACCCCTTACCCAATCCTCTGATCTACAAGCTGAGACAACTTTCAAGTCCGTGCATGCAATGCCACGCCCACAATCGTCCCCTCGCCGAAAGTTGAGCAATTGCATGCCTTAAAAGTGTCCTTTCGCCACTTTCCCCTGGCCCAATGCCCCCTCCCCAACCATTCCCACATAACCCATCCGATGACCTATAACCTACCACACGCCTATATATGTATGTCATGCCACGCCTACAAATAAGCGACGTCAATAACCAACAAAAACCCCAAAAAAACTAACACCGTACCCGATTTCTCATTCCCGTGACTTAAAGTAACAAAAAAAGCCTTTCAAAGCGTCTTTTCGGCACTTTCCTCTCACTCAATGCCCCTTCCCCACCCCCCAACCCCTTACCCAATCCTCTGATCTACAAGCTGAGACAACTTTCAAGTCCGTGCATGCAATGCCACGCCCACAATCGTCCCCTCGCCGAAAGTTGAGCAATTGCATGCCTTAAAAGTGTCCTTTCGCCACTTTCCCCTGGCCCAATGCCCCCTCCCCAACCATTCCCACATAACCCATCCGATGACCTATAACCTACCACACGCCTATATATGTATGTCATGCCACGCCTACAAATAAGCGACGTCAATAACCAACAAAAACCCCAAAAAAACTAACACCGTACCCGATTTCTCATTCCCGTGACTTAAAGTAACAAAAAAAGCCTTTCAAAGCGTCTTTTCGGCACTTTCCTCTCACTCAATGCCCCTTCCCCACCCCCCAACCCCTTACCCAATCCTCTGATCTACAAGCTGAGACAACTTTCAAGTCCGTGCATGCAATGCCACGCCCACAATCGTCCCCTCGCCGAAAGTTGAGCAATTGCATGCCTTAAAAGTGTCCTTTCGCCACTTTCCCCTGGCCCAATGCCCCCTCCCCAACCATTCCCACATAACCCATCCGATGACCTATAACCTACCACACGCCTATATATGTATGTCATGCCACGCCTACAAATAAGCGACGTCAATAACCAACAAAAACCCCAAAAAAACTAACACCGTACCCGATTTCTCATTCCCGTGACTTAAAGTAACAAAAAAAGCCTTTCAAAGCGTCTTTTCGGCACTTTCCTCTCACTCAATGCCCCTTCCCCACCCCCCAACCCCTTACCCAATCCTCTGATCTACAAGCTGAGACAACTTTCAAGTCCGTGCATGCAATGCCACGCCCACAATCGTCCCCTCGCCGAAAGTTGAGCAATTGCATGCCTTAAAAGTGTCCTTTCGCCACTTTCCCCTGGCCCAATGCCCCCTCCCCAACCATTCCCACATAACCCATCCGATGACCTATAACCTACCACACGCCTATATATGTATGTCATGCCACGCCTACAAATAAGCGACGTCAATAACCAACAAAAACCCCAAAAAAACTAACACCGTACCCGATTTCTCATTCCCGTGACTTAAAGTAACAAAAAAAGCCTTTCAAAGCGTCTTTTCGGCACTTTCCTCTCACTCAATGCCCCTTCCCCACCTCCCAACCCCTTACCCAATCCTCTGATCTACAAGCTGAGACAACTTTCAAGTCCGTGCATGCAATGCCACGCCCACAATCGTCCCCTCGCCGAAAGTTGAGCAATTGCATGCCTTAAAAGTGTCCTTTCGCCACTTTCCCCTGGCCCAATGCCCCCTCCCCAACCATTCCCACATAACCCATCCGATGACCTATAACCTACCACACGCCTATATATGTATGTCATGCCACGCCTACAAATAAGCGACGTCAATAACCAACAAAAACCCCAAAAAAACTAACACCGTACCCGATTTCTCATTCCCGTGACTTAAAGTAACAAAAAAAGCCTTTCAAAGCGTCTTTTCGGCACTTTCCTCTCACTCAATGCCCCTTCCCCACCCGCCAACCCCTTACCCAATCCTCTGATCTACAAGCTGAGACAACTTTCAAGTCCGTGCATGCAATGCCACGCCCACAATCGTCCCCTCGCCGAAAGTTGAGCAATTGCATGCCTTAAAAGTGTCCTTTCGCCACTTTCCCCTGGCCCAATGCCCCCTCCCCAACCATTCCCACATAACCCATCCGATGACCTATAACCTACCACACGCCTATATATGTATGTCATGCCACGCCTACAAATAAGCGACGTCAATAACCAACAAAAACCCCAAAAAAACTAACACCGTACCCGATTTCTCATTCCCGTGACTTAAAGTAACAAAAAAAGCCTTTCAAAGCGTCTTTTCGGCACTTTCCTCTCACTCAATGCCCCTTCCCCACCCCCCAACCCCTTACCCAATCCTCTGATCTACAAGCTGAGACAACTTTCAAGTCCGTGCATGCAATGCCACGCCCACAATCGTCCCCTCGCCGAAAGTTGAGCAATTGCATGCCTTAAAAGTGTCCTTTCGCCACTTTCCCCTGGCCCAATGCCCCCTCCCCAACCATTCCCACATAACCCATCCGATGACCTATAACCTACCACACGCCTATATATGTATGTCATGCCACGCCTACAAATAAGCGACGTCAATAACCAACAAAAACCCCAAAAAAACTAACACCGTACCCGATTTCTCATTCCCGTGACTTAAAGTAACAAAAAAAGCCTTTCAAAGCGTCTTTTCGGCACTTTCCTCTCACTCAATGCCCCTTCCCCACCCCCCAACCCCTTACCCAATCCTCTGATCTACAAGCTGAGACAACTTTCAAGTCCGTGCATGCAATGCCACGCCCACAATCGTCCCCTCGCCGAAAGTTGAGCAATTGCATGCCTTAAAAGTGTCCTTTCGCCACTTTCCCCTGGCCCAATGCCCCCTCCCCAACCATTCCCACATAACCCATCCGATGACCTATAACCTACCACACGCCTATATATGTATGTCATGCCACGCCTACAAATAAGCGACGTCAATAACCAACAAAAACCCCAAAAAAACTAACACCGTACCCGATTTCTCATTCCCGTGACTTAAAGTAACAAAAAAAGCCTTTCAAAGCGTCTTTTCGGCACTTTCCTCTCACTCAATGCCCCTTCCCCACCCCCCAACCCCTTACCCAATCCTCTGATCTACAAGCTGAGACAACTTTCAAGTCCGTGCATGCAATGCCACGCCCACAATCGTCCCCTCGCCGAAAGTTGAGCAATTGCATGCCTTAAAAGTGTCCTTTCGCCACTTTCCCCTGGCCCAATGCCCCCTCCCCAACCATTCCCACATAACCCATCCGATGACCTATAACCTACCACACGCCTATATATGTATGTCATGCCACGCCTACAAATAAGCGACGTCAATAACCAACAAAAACCCCAAAAAAACTAACACCGTACCCGATTTCTCATTCCCGTGACTTAAAGTAACAAAAAAAGCCTTTCAAAGCGTCTTTTCGGCACTTTCCTCTCACTCAATGCCCCTTCCCCACCCCCCAACCCCTTACCCAATCCTCTGATCTACAAGCTGAGACAACTTTCAAGTCCGTGCATGCAATGCCACGCCCACAATCGTCCCCTCGCCGAAAGTTGAGCAATTGCATGCCTTAAAAGTGTCCTTTCGCCACTTTCCCCTGGCCCAATGCCCCCTCCCCAACCATTCCCACATAACCCATCCGATGACCTATAACCTACCACACGCCTATATATGTATGTCATGCCACGCCTACAAATAAGCGACGTCAATAACCAACAAAAACCCCAAAAAAACTAACACCGTACCCGATTTCTCATTCCCGTGACTTAAAGTAACAAAAAAAGCCTTTCAAAGCGTCTTTTCGGCACTTTCCTCTCACTCAATGCCCCTTCCCCACCCCCCAACCCCTTACCCAATCCTCTGATCTACAAGCTGAGACAACTTTCAAGTCCGTGCATGCAATGCCACGCCCACAATCGTCCCCTCGCCGAAAGTTGAGCAATTGCATGCCTTAAAAGTGTCCTTTCGCCACTTTCCCCTGGCCCAATGCCCCCTCCCCAACCATTCCCACATAACCCATCCGATGACCTATAACCTACCACACGCCTATATATGTATGTCATGCCACGCCTACAAATAAGCGACGTCAATAACCAACAAAAACCCCAAAAAAACTAACACCGTACCCGATTTCTCATTCCCGTGACTTAAAGTAACAAAAAAAGCCTTTCAAAGCGTCTTTTCGGCACTTTCCTCTCACTCAATGCCCCTTCCCCACCCTCCAACCCCTTACCCAATCCTCTGATCTACAAGCTGAGACAACTTTCAAGTCCGTGCATGCAATGCCACGCCCACAATCGTCCCCTCGCCGAAAGTTGAGCAATTGCATGCCTTAAAAGTGTCCTTTCGCCACTTTCCCCTGGCCCAATGCCCCCTCCCCAACCATTCCCACATAACCCATCCGATGACCTATAACCTACCACACGCCTATATATGTATGTCATGCCACGCCTACAAATAAGCGACGTCAATAACCAACAAAAACCCCAAAAAAACTAACACCGTACCCGATTTCTCATTCCCGTGACTTAAAGTAACAAAAAAAGCCTTTCAAAGCGTCTTTTCGGCACTTTCCTCTCACTCAATGCCCCTTCCCCACCCCCCAACCCCTTACCCAATCCTCTGATCTACAAGCTGAGACAACTTTCAAGTCCGTGCATGCAATGCCACGCCCACAATCGTCCCCTCGCCGAAAGTTGAGCAATTGCATGCCTTAAAAGTGTCCTTTCGCCACTTTCCCCTGGCCCAATGCCCCCTCCCCAACCATTCCCACATAACCCATCCGATGACCTATAACCTACCACACGCCTATATATGTATGTCATGCCACGCCTACAAATAAGCGACGTCAATAACCAACAAAAACCCCAAAAAAACTAACACCGTACCCGATTTCTCATTCCCGTGACTTAAAGTAACAAAAAAAGCCTTTCAAAGCGTCTTTTCGGCACTTTCCTCTCACTCAATGCCCCTTCCCCACCCGCCAACCCCTTACCCAATCCTCTGATCTACAAGCTGAGACAACTTTCAAGTCCGTGCATGCAATGCCACGCCCACAATCGTCCCCTCGCCGAAGGTAAGCTAATTCAATGCTTCCAAGTCACCTTTCGCCATTCTCCCCCGGCCCAATGCCCTCACCTTAACCATTCCCATATACCGCATAGGCGCATACGATGGCCTATAACCTTCTCTTTCTCCGATCTCGTTTTTTCATACACTTCCTTTTGCCTTTTCTTTACTCTATATATTTCTCCTGGCTATGTTTAACCAATCATCAGCATAATAATCGTCTCTCTCATGTCTTTTCTCTCACCTCTATTATATCTACATATTTATTTCCTTTATGTCGCCTTTCGTTGGGTGTAAGCTATGATTTTTATTTTTCATTTTCTTGTTCCCTTTTCTTCGTTATTTGTAAACTCGCTCGTCTGTCCTTTAGCACTACTTCTAGGGAATGATGATCGCTACCGATTTCCACCCCTATTTTAATTCCTGTGTCTACTAGCTCCCCTTTATTATGTTTTTCTACTATAATATACGAGTAATCTGTAATGGATTTACTTAGAATTTCACTAGTGTATTTATGTATGTCTTTATGTGAAAAGAGAGAGTTTGCGATCAATAGATAATTTATTAGGAAGAAATCCAGCAATCTCCTTCCGTTGGTGTTTAGAGTCATTTCTCCATGTATTCCTATGACTCCTTTCCTTTTTTCTTTTCATTTCCTATTCTAGAACTTAAATCGCTGGCTATGATTATCTTCCCTTTTTTCCTGTCGCATACTTCTGTCCCATAATTTATCTTTTTCTTCCTTCTTTTCGTCCTCGTTCGGTCCGTATGCTACGACTATTGTTTTGGTTTCTCCGCATTTTCCTAATTCCACCTCTAGTATTTTTTCGCTTACTACTTATAACTCTCTGATATCATTTATTTTATTATTTTTCACCTCGCAAGCTACTCCTGCTCTTGGATTAGTGCTTTCTACTACCCCTCTGTATATCATAAGGTATCCATTATCTCATTTATTACATTTTTCACCTCTTTTATTTGTTTGTGTCAGTGATAAAGTCCACATTAATTCTGTTTAAGCATTCAATAATTTCTAGTTCCTTTTCCTTTATTCCCCTCACATTGCACTTTGACTTTCCTGTCTTCTTCGTTCTGCTTTTTCTCGTGGCTACTTGTTTTTTCTTTAGCATTCTTCCCTTCTTCCTTGGATCTTTTTTGCTTTTGTTGCTATTTGATTGGTTTTATAGGATGAACTTGTGCTCTTCATTTAGGTCTCCAAAAGCTCGTTGTGTTCCCCTCGTTTGTCGAATTGTTAGGAATAGTGGTGTGTGATGTGGAAATTTTGCGTTGAGAGCGGATGTCGGTATTGGGATAATGGGGAGGTGTGTTAGATCCGGTATCGTTGAGAATCCCAGTATATTCAGTTTCAACCTCAGTGTTGCAGAGCAGTGGCAGAGGAAGTGTTCTGTATCTTCCTTTCAACATCACTTGGACAATCAATAAGTGTGAGTGTGAGACAAGTTTCAAGTCCGTGCATGCAATGCCACGCCCACAATCGTCCCCTCGCCGAAAGTTGAGCAATTGCATGCCTTAAAAGTGTCCTTTCGCCACTTTCCCCTGGCCCAATGCCCCCTCCCCAACCATTCCCACATAACCCATCCGATGACCTATAACCTACCACACGCCTATATATGTATGTCATGCCACGCCTACAAATAAGCGACGTCAATAACCAACAAAAACCCCAAAAAAACTAACACCGTACCCGATTTCTCATTCCCGTGACTTAAAGTAACAAAAAAAGCCTTTCAAAGCGTCTTTTCGGCACTTTCCTCTCACTCAATGCCCCTTCCCCACCCCCCAACCCCTTACCCAATCCTCTGATCTACAAGCTGAGACAACTTTCAAGTCCGTGCATGCAATGCCACGCCCACAATCGTCCCCTCGCCGAAAGTTGAGCAATTGCATGCCTTAAAAGTGTCCTTTCGCCACTTTCCCCTGGCCCAATGCCCCCTCCCCAACCATTCCCACATAACCCATCCGATGACCTATAACCTACCACACGCCTATATATGTATGTCATGCCACGCCTACAAATAAGCGACGTCAATAACCAACAAAAACCCCAAAAAAACTAACACCGTACCCGATTTCTCATTCCCGTGACTTAAAGTAACAAAAAAAGCCTTTCAAAGCGTCTTTTCGGCACTTTCCTCTCACTCAATGCCCCTTCCCCACCCCCCAACCCCTTACCCAATCCTCTGATCTACAAGCTGAGACAACTTTCAAGTCCGTGCATGCAATGCCACGCCCACAATCGTCCCCTCGCCGAAAGTTGAGCAATTGCATGCCTTAAAAGTGTCCTTTCGCCACTTTCCCCTGGCCCAATGCCCCCTCCCCAACCATTCCCACATAACCCATCCGATGACCTATAACCTACCACACGCCTATATATGTATGTCATGCCACGCCTACAAATAAGCGACGTCAATAACCAACAAAAACCCCAAAAAAACTAACACCGTACCCGATTTCTCATTCCCGTGACTTAAAGTAACAAAAAAAGCCTTTCAAAGCGTCTTTTCGGCACTTTCCTCTCACTCAATGCCCCTTCCCCACCCCCCAACCCCTTACCCAATCCTCTGATCTACAAGCTGAGACAACTTTCAAGTCCGTGCATGCAATGCCACGCCCACAATCGTCCCCTCGCCGAAAGTTGAGCAATTGCATGCCTTAAAAGTGTCCTTTCGCCACTTTCCCCTGGCCCAATGCCCCCTCCCCAACCATTCCCACATAACCCATCCGATGACCTATAACCTACCACACGCCTATATATGTATGTCATGCCACGCCTACAAATAAGCGACGTCAATAACCAACAAAAACCCCAAAAAAACTAACACCGTACCCGATTTCTCATTCCCGTGACTTAAAGTAACAAAAAAAGCCTTTCAAAGCGTCTTTTCGGCACTTTCCTCTCACTCAATGCCCCTTCCCCACGCCCCAACCCCTTACCCAATCCTCTGATCTACAAGCTGAGACAACTTTCAAGTCCGTGCATGCAATGCCACGCCCACAATCGTCCCCTCGCCGAAAGTTGAGCAATTGCATGCCTTAAAAGTGTCCTTTCGCCACTTTCCCCTGGCCCAATGCCCCCTCCCCAACCATTCCCACATAACCCATCCGATGACCTATAACCTACCACACGCCTATATATGTATGTCATGCCACGCCTACAAATAAGCGACGTCAATAACCAACAAAAACCCCAAAAAAACTAACACCGTACCCGATTTCTCATTCCCGTGACTTAAAGTAACAAAAAAAGCCTTTCAAAGCGTCTTTTCGGCACTTTCCTCTCACTCAATGCCCCTTCCCCACCCCCCAACCCCTTACCCAATCCTCTGATCTACAAGCTGAGACAACTTTCAAGTCCGTGCATGCAATGCCACGCCCACAATCGTCCCCTCGCCGAAAGTTGAGCAATTGCATGCCTTAAAAGTGTCCTTTCGCCACTTTCCCCTGGCCCAATGCCCCCTCCCCAACCATTCCCACATAACCCATCCGATGACCTATAACCTACCACACGCCTATATATGTATGTCATGCCACGCCTACAAATAAGCGACGTCAATAACCAACAAAAACCCCAAAAAAACTAACACCGTACCCGATTTCTCATTCCCGTGACTTAAAGTAACAAAAAAAGCCTTTCAAAGCGTCTTTTCGGCACTTTCCTCTCACTCAATGCCCCTTCCCCACCCCCCAACCCCTTACCCAATCCTCTGATCTACAAGCTGAGACAACTTTCAAGTCCGTGCATGCAATGCCACGCCCACAATCGTCCCCTCGCCGAAAGTTGAGCAATTGCATGCCTTAAAAGTGTCCTTTCGCCACTTTCCCCTGGCCCAATGCCCCCTCCCCAACCATTCCCACATAACCCATCCGATGACCTATAACCTACCACACGCCTATATATGTATGTCATGCCACGCCTACAAATAAGCGACGTCAATAACCAACAAAAACCCCAAAAAAACTAACACCGTACCCGATTTCTCATTCCCGTGACTTAAAGTAACAAAAAAAGCCTTTCAAAGCGTCTTTTCGGCACTTTCCTCTCACTCAATGCCCCTTCCCCACCCCCCAACCCCTTACCCAATCCTCTGATCTACAAGCTGAGACAACTTTCAAGTCCGTGCATGCAATGCCACGCCCACAATCGTCCCCTCGCCGAAAGTTGAGCAATTGCATGCCTTAAAAGTGTCCTTTCGCCACTTTCCCCTGGCCCAATGCCCCCTCCCCAACCATTCCCACATAACCCATCCGATGACCTATAACCTACCACACGCCTATATATGTATGTCATGCCACGCCTACAAATAAGCGACGTCAATAACCAACAAAAACCCCAAAAAAACTAACACCGTACCCGATTTCTCATTCCCGTGACTTAAAGTAACAAAAAAAGCCTTTCAAAGCGTCTTTTCGGCACTTTCCTCTCACTCAATGCCCCTTCCCCAACCCCCAACCCCTTACCCAATCCTCTGATCTACAAGCTGAGACAACTTTCAAGTCCGTGCATGCAATGCCACGCCCACAATCGTCCCCTCGCCGAAAGTTGAGCAATTGCATGCCTTAAAAGTGTCCTTTCGCCACTTTCCCCTGGCCCAATGCCCCCTCCCCAACCATTCCCACATAACCCATCCGATGACCTATAACCTACCACACGCCTATATATGTATGTCATGCCACGCCTACAAATAAGCGACGTCAATAACCAACAAAAACCCCAAAAAAACTAACACCGTACCCGATTTCTCATTCCCGTGACTTAAAGTAACAAAAAAAGCCTTTCAAAGCGTCTTTTCGGCACTTTCCTCTCACTCAATGCCCCTTCCCCACCCCCCAACCCCTTACCCAATCCTCTGATCTACAAGCTGAGACAACTTTCAAGTCCGTGCATGCAATGCCACGCCCACAATCGTCCCCTCGCCGAAAGTTGAGCAATTGCATGCCTTAAAAGTGTCCTTTCGCCACTTTCCCCTGGCCCAATGCCCCCTCCCCAACCATTCCCACATAACCCATCCGATGACCTATAACCTACCACACGCCTATATATGTATGTCATGCCACGCCTACAAATAAGCGACGTCAATAACCAACAAAAACCCCAAAAAAACTAACACCGTACCCGATTTCTCATTCCCGTGACTTAAAGTAACAAAAAAAGCCTTTCAAAGCGTCTTTTCGCCACTCTCCTCTCACTCAATGCCCCTTCCCCAACTCCCAACCCCTTACCCAATCCTCTGATCTACAAGCTGAGACAACTTTCAAGTCCGTGCATGCAATGCCACGCCCACAATCGTCCCCTCGCCGAAAGTTGAGCAATTGCATGCCTTAAAAGTGTCCTTTCGCCACTTTCCCCTGGCCCAATGCCCCCTCCCCAACCATTCCCACATAACCCATCCGATGACCTATAACCTACCACACGCCTATATATGTATGTCATGCCACGCCTACAAATAAGCGACGTCAATAACCAACAAAAACCCCAAAAAAACTAACACCGTACCCGATTTCTCATTCCCGTGACTTAAAGTAACAAAAAAAGCCTTTCAAAGCGTCTTTTCGGCACTTTCCTCTCACTCAATGCCCCTTCCCCACCCCCCAACCCCTTACCCAATCCTCTGATCTACAAGCTGAGACAACTTTCAAGTCCGTGCATGCAATGCCACGCCCACAATCGTCCCCTCGCCGAAAGTTGAGCAATTGCATGCCTTAAAAGTGTCCTTTCGCCACTTTCCCCTGGCCCAATGCCCCCTCCCCAACCATTCCCACATAACCCATCCGATGACCTATAACCTACCACACGCCTATATATGTATGTCATGCCACGCCTACAAATAAGCGACGTCAATAACCAACAAAAACCCCAAAAAAACTAACACCGTACCCGATTTCTCATTCCCGTGACTTAAAGTAACAAAAAAAGCCTTTCAAAGCGTCTTTTCGGCACTTTCCTCTCACTCAATGCCCCTTCCCCACCCCCCAACCCCTTACCCAATCCTCTGATCTACAAGCTGAGACAACTTTCAAGTCCGTGCATGCAATGCCACGCCCACAATCGTCCCCTCGCCGAAAGTTGAGCAATTGCATGCCTTAAAAGTGTCCTTTCGCCACTTTCCCCTGGCCCAATGCCCCCTCCCCAACCATTCCCACATAACCCATCCGATGACCTATAACCTACCACACGCTTATATATGTATGTCATGCCACGCCTACAAATAAGCGACGTCAATAACCAACAAAAACCCCAAAAAAACTAACACCGTACCCGATTTCTCATTCCCGTGACTTAAAGTAACAAAAAAAGCCTTTCAAAGCGTCTTTTCGGCACTTTCCTCTCACTCAATGCCCCTTCCCCACCCCCCAACCCCTTACCCAATCCTCTGATCTACAAGCTGAGACAACTTTCAAGTCCGTGCATGCAATGCCACGCCCACAATCGTCCCCTCGCCGAAAGTTGAGCAATTGCATGCCTTAAAAGTGTCCTTTCGCCACTTTCCCCTGGCCCAATGCCCCCTCCCCAACCATTCCCACATAACCCATCCGATGACCTATAACCTACCACACGCCTATATATGTATGTCATGCCACGCCTACAAATAAGCGACGTCAATAACCAACAAAAACCCCAAAAAAACTAACACCGTACCCGATTTCTCATTCCCGTGACTTAAAGTAACAAAAAAAGCCTTTCAAAGCGTCTTTTCGGCACTTTCCTCTCACTCAATGCCCCTTCCCCACCCCCCAACCCCTTACCCAATCCTCTGATCTACAAGCTGAGACAACTTTCAAGTCCGTGCATGCAATGCCACGCCCACAATCGTCCCCTCGCCGAAAGTTGAGCAATTGCATGCCTTAAAAGTGTCCTTTCGCCACTTTCCCCTGGCCCAATGCCCCCTCCCCAACCATTCCCACATAACCCATCCGATGACCTATAACCTACCACACGCCTATATATGTATGTCATGCCACGCCTACAAATAAGCGACGTCAATAACCAACAAAAACCCCAAAAAAACTAACACCGTACCCGATTTCTCATTCCCGTGACTTAAAGTAACAAAAAAAGCCTTTCAAAGCGTCTTTTCGGCACTTTCCTCTCACTCAATGCCCCTTCCCCACCCGCCAACCCCTTACCCAATCCTCTGATCTACAAGCTGAGACAACTTTCAAGTCCGTGCATGCAATGCCACGCCCACAATCGTCCCCTCGCCGAAAGTTGAGCAATTGCATGCCTTAAAAGTGTCCTTTCGCCACTTTCCCCTGGCCCAATGCCCCCTCCCCAACCATTCCCACATAACCCATCCGATGACCTATAACCTACCACACGCCTATATATGTATGTCATGCCACGCCTACAAATAAGCGACGTCAATAACCAACAAAAACCCCAAAAAAACTAACACCGTACCCGATTTCTCATTCCCGTGACTTAAAGTAACAAAAAAAGCCTTTCAAAGCGTCTTTTCGGCACTTTCCTCTCACTCAATGCCCCTTCCCCACCCCCCAACCCCTTACCCAATCCTCTGATCTACAAGCTGAGACAACTTTCAAGTCCGTGCATGCAATGCCACGCCCACAATCGTCCCCTCGCCGAAAGTTGAGCAATTGCATGCCTTAAAAGTGTCCTTTCGCCACTTTCCCCTGGCCCAATGCCCCCTCCCCAACCATTCCCACATAACCCATCCGATGACCTATAACCTACCACACGCCTATATATGTATGTCATGCCACGCCTACAAATAAGCGACGTCAATAACCAACAAAAACCCCAAAAAAACTAACACCGTACCCGATTTCTCATTCCCGTGACTTAAAGTAACAAAAAAAGCCTTTCAAAGCGTCTTTTCGGCACTTTCCTCTCACTCAATGCCCCTTCCCCACCCCCCAACCCCTTACCCAATCCTCTGATCTACAAGCTGAGACAACTTTCAAGTCCGTGCATGCAATGCCACGCCCACAATCGTCCCCTCGCCGAAAGTTGAGCAATTGCATGCCTTAAAAGTGTCCTTTCGCCACTTTCCCCTGGCCCAATGCCCCCTCCCCAACCATTCCCACATAACCCATCCGATGACCTATAACCTACCACACGCCTATATATGTATGTCATGCCACGCCTACAAATAAGCGACGTCAATAACCAACAAAAACCCCAAAAAAACTAACACCGTACCCGATTTCTCATTCCCGTGACTTAAAGTAACAAAAAAAGCCTTTCAAAGCGTCTTTTCGGCACTTTCCTCTCACTCAATGCCCCTTCCCCACCCCCCAACCCCTTACCCAATCCTCTGATCTACAAGCTGAGACAACTTTCAAGTCCGTGCATGCAATGCCACGCCCACAATCGTCCCCTCGCCGAAAGTTGAGCAATTGCATGCCTTAAAAGTGTCCTTTCGCCACTTTCCCCTGGCCCAATGCCCCCTCCCCAACCATTCCCACATAACCCATCCGATGACCTATAACCTACCACACGCCTATATATGTATGTCATGCCACGCCTACAAATAAGCGACGTCAATAACCAACAAAAACCCCAAAAAAACTAACACCGTACCCGATTTCTCATTCCCGTGACTTAAAGTAACAAAAAAAGCCTTTCAAAGCGTCTTTTCGGCACTTTCCTCTCACTCAATGCCCCTTCCCCACCCGCCAACCCCTTACCCAATCCTCTGATCTACAAGCTGAGACAACTTTCAAGTCCGTGCATGCAATGCCACGCCCACAATCGTCCCCTCGCCGAAAGTTGAGCAATTGCATGCCTTAAAAGTGTCCTTTCGCCACTTTCCCCTGGCCCAATGCCCCCTCCCCAACCATTCCCACATAACCCATCCGATGACCTATAACCTACCACACGCCTATATATGTATGTCATGCCACGCCTACAAATAAGCGACGTCAATAACCAACAAAAACCCCAAAAAAACTAACACCGTACCCGATTTCTCATTCCCGTGACTTAAAGTAACAAAAAAAGCCTTTCAAAGCGTCTTTTCGGCACTTTCCTCTCACTCAATGCCCCTTCCCCACCCCCCAACCCCTTACCCAATCCTCTGATCTACAAGCTGAGACAACTTTCAAGTCCGTGCATGCAATGCCACGCCCACAATCGTCCCCTCGCCGAAAGTTGAGCAATTGCATGCCTTAAAAGTGTCCTTTCGCCACTTTCCCCTGGCCCAATGCCCCCTCCCCAACCATTCCCACATAACCCATCCGATGACCTATAACCTACCACACGCCTATATATGTATGTCATGCCACGCCTACAAATAAGCGACGTCAATAACCAACAAAAACCCCAAAAAAACTAACACCGTACCCGATTTCTCATTCCCGTGACTTAAAGTAACAAAAAAAGCCTTTCAAAGCGTCTTTTCGGCACTTTCCTCTCACTCAATGCCCCTTCCCCACCCGCCAACCCCTTACCCAATCCTCTGATCTACAAGCTGAGACAACTTTCAAGTCCGTGCATGCAATGCCACGCCCACAATCGTCCCCTCGCAGAAAGTTGAGCAATTGCATGCCTTAAAAGTGTCCTTTCGCCACTTTCCCCTGGCCCAATGCCCCCTCCCCAACCATTCCCACATAACCCATCCGATGACCTATAACCTACCACACGCCTATATATGTATGTCATGCCACGCCTACAAATAAGCGACGTCAATAACCAACCAAAACCCCAAAAAAACTAACACCGTACCCGATTTCTCATTCCCGTGACTTAAAGTAACAAAAAAAGCCTTTCAAAGCGTCTTTTCGGCACTTTCCTCTCACTCAATGCCCCTTCCCCAGCCCCCAACCCCTTACCCAATCCTCTGATCTACAAGCTGAGACAACTTTCAAGTCCGTGCATGCAATGCCACGCCCACAATCGTCCCCTCGCCGAAAGTTGAGCAATTGCATGCCTTAAAAGTGTCCTTTCGCCACTTTCCCCTGGCCCAATGCCCCCTCCCCAACCATTCCCACATAACCCATCCGATGACCTATAACCTACCACACGCCTATATATGTATGTCATGCCACGCCTACAAATAAGCGACGTCAATAACCAACAAAAACCCCAAAAAAACTAACACCGTACCCGATTTCTCATTCCCGTGACTTAAAGTAACAAAAAAAGCCTTTCAAAGCGTCTTTTCGGCACTTTCCTCTCACTCAATGCCCCTTCCCCACCCCCCAACCCCTTACCCAATCCTCTGATCTACAAGCTGAGACAACTTTCAAGTCCGTGCATGCAATGCCACGCCCACAATCGTCCCCTCGCCGAAAGTTGAGCAATTGCATGCCTTAAAAGTGTCCTTTCGCCACTTTCCCCTGGCCCAATGCCCCCTCCCCAACCATTCCCACATAACCCATCCGATGACCTATAACCTACCACACGCCTATATATGTATGTCATGCCACGCCTACAAATAAGCGACGTCAATAACCAACAAAAACCCCAAAAAAACTAACACCGTACCCGATTTCTCATTCCCGTGACTTAAAGTAACAAAAAAAGCCTTTCAAAGCGTCTTTTCGGCACTTTCCTCTCACTCAATGCCCCTTCCCCACCCCCCAACCCCTTACCCAATCCTCTGATCTACAAGCTGAGACAACTTTCAAGTCCGTGCATGCAATGCCACGCCCACAATCGTCCCCTCGCCGAAAGTTGAGCAATTGCATGCCTTAAAAGTGTCCTTTCGCCACTTTCCCCTGGCCCAATGCCCCCTCCCCAACCATTCCCACATAACCCATCCGATGACCTATAACCTACCACACGCCTATATATGTATGTCATGCCACGCCTACAAATAAGCGACGTCAATAACCAACAAAAACCCCAAAAAAACTAACACCGTACCCGATTTCTCATTCCCGTGACTTAAAGTAACAAAAAAAGCCTTTCAAAGCGTCTTTTCGGCACTTTCCTCTCACTCAATGCCCCTTCCCCACCCCCCAACCCCTTACCCAATCCTCTGATCTACAAGCTGAGACAACTTTCAAGTCCGTGCATGCAATGCCACGCCCACAATCGTCCCCTCGCCGAAAGTTGAGCAATTGCATGCCTTAAAAGTGTCCTTTCGCCACTTTCCCCTGGCCCAATGCCCCCTCCCCAACCATTCCCACATAACCCATCCGATGACCTATAACCTACCACACGCCTATATATGTATGTCATGCCACGCCTACAAATAAGCGACGTCAATAACCAACAAAAACCCCAAAAAAACTAACACCGTACCCGATTTCTCATTCCCGTGACTTAAAGTAACAAAAAAAGCCTTTCAAAGCGTCTTTTCGGCACTTTCCTCTCACTCAATGCCCCTTCCCCACCCCCCAACCCCTTACCCAATCCTCTGATCTACAAGCTGAGACAACTTTCAAGTCCGTGCATGCAATGCCACGCCCACAATCGTCCCCTCGCCGAAAGTTGAGCAATTGCATGCCTTAAAAGTGTCCTTTCGCCACTTTCCCCTGGCCCAATGCCCCCTCCCCAACCATTCCCACATAACCCATCCGATGACCTATAACCTACCACACGCCTATATATGTATGTCATGCCACGCCTACAAATAAGCGACGTCAATAACCAACAAAAACCCCAAAAAAACTAACACCGTACCCGATTTCTCATTCCCGTGACTTAAAGTAACAAAAAAAGCCTTTCAAAGCGTCTTTTCGGCACTTTCCTCTCACTCAATGCCCCTTCCCCACCCCCCAACCCCTTACCCAATCCTCTGATCTACAAGCTGAGACAACTTTCAAGTCCGTGCATGCAATGCCACGCCCACAATCGTCCCCTCGCCGAAAGTTGAGCAATTGCATGCCTTAAAAGTGTCCTTTCGCCACTTTCCCCTGGCCCAATGCCCCCTCCCCAACCATTCCCACATAACCCATCCGATGACCTATAACCTACCACACGCCTATATATGTATGTCATGCCACGCCTACAAATAAGCGACGTCAATAACCAACAAAAACCCCAAAAAAACTAACACCGTACCCGATTTCTCATTCCCGTGACTTAAAGTAACAAAAAAAGCCTTTCAAAGCGTCTTTTCGGCACTTTCCTCTCACTCAATGCCCCTTCCCCACCCCCCAACCCCTTACCCAATCCTCTGATCTACAAGCTGAGACAACTTTCAAGTCCGTGCATGCAATGCCACGCCCACAATCGTCCCCTCGCCGAAAGTTGAGCAATTGCATGCCTTAAAAGTGTCCTTTCGCCACTTTCCCCTGGCCCAATGCCCCCTCCCCAACCATTCCCACATAACCCATCCGATGACCTATAACCTACCACACGCCTATATATGTATGTCATGCCACGCCTACAAATAAGCGACGTCAATAACCAACAAAAACCCCAAAAAAACTAACACCGTACCCGATTTCTCATTCCCGTGACTTAAAGTAACAAAAAAAGCCTTTCAAAGCGTCTTTTCGGCACTTTCCTCTCACTCAATGCCCCTTCCCCACCCCCCAACCCCTTACCCAATCCTCTGATCTACAAGCTGAGACAACTTTCAAGTCCGTGCATGCAATGCCACGCCCACAATCGTCCCCTCGCCGAAAGTTGAGCAATTGCATGCCTTAAAAGTGTCCTTTCGCCACTTTCCCCTGGCCCAATGCCCCCTCCCCAACCATTCCCACATAACCCATCCGATGACCTATAACCTACCACACGCCTATATATGTATGTCATGCCACGCCTACAAATAAGCGACGTCAATAACCAACAAAAACCCCAAAAAAACTAACACCGTACCCGATTTCTCATTCCCGTGACTTAAAGTAACAAAAAAAGCCTTTCAAAGCGTCTTTTCGGCACTTTCCTCTCACTCAATGCCCCTTCCCCACCCCCCAACCCCTTACCCAATCCTCTGATCTACAAGCTGAGACAACTTTCAAGTCCGTGCATGCAATGCCACGCCCACAATCGTCCCCTCGCCGAAAGTTGAGCAATTGCATGCCTTAAAAGTGTCCTTTCGCCACTTTCCCCTGGCCCAATGCCCCCTCCCCAACCATTCCCACATAACCCATCCGATGACCTATAACCTACCACACGCCTATATATGTATGTCATGCCACGCCTACAAATAAGCGACGTCAATAACCAACAAAAACCCCAAAAAAACTAACACCGTACCCGATTTCTCATTCCCGTGACTTAAAGTAACAAAAAAAGCCTTTCAAAGCGTCTTTTCGGCACTTTCCTCTCACTCAATGCCCCTTCCCCACCCCCCAACCCCTTACCCAATCCTCTGATCTACAAGCTGAGACAACTTTCAAGTCCGTGCATGCAATGCCACGCCCACAATCGTCCCCTCGCCGAAAGTTGAGCAATTGCATGCCTTAAAAGTGTCCTTTCGCCACTTTCCCCTGGCCCAATGCCCCCTCCCCAACCATTCCCACATAACCCATCCGATGACCTATAACCTACCACACGCCTATATATGTATGTCATGCCACGCCTACAAATAAGCGACGTCAATAACCAACAAAAACCCCAAAAAAACTAACACCGTACCCGATTTCTCATTCCCGTGACTTAAAGTAACAAAAAAAGCCTTTCAAAGCGTCTTTTCGGCACTTTCCTCTCACTCAATGCCCCTTCCCCACCCCCCAACCCCTTACCCAATCCTCTGATCTACAAGCTGAGACAACTTTCAAGTCCGTGCATGCAATGCCACGCCCACAATCGTCCCCTCGCCGAAAGTTGAGCAATTGCATGCCTTAAAAGTGTCCTTTCGCCACTTTCCCCTGGCCCAATGCCCCCTCCCCAACCATTCCCACATAACCCATCCGATGACCTATAACCTACCACACGCCTATATATGTATGTCATGCCACGCCTACAAATAAGCGACGTCAATAACCAACAAAAACCCCAAAAAAACTAACACCGTACCCGATTTCTCATTCCCGTGACTTAAAGTAACAAAAAAAGCCTTTCAAAGCGTCTTTTCGGCACTTTCCTCTCACTCAATGCCCCTTCCCCACCCCCCAACCCCTTACCCAATCCTCTGATCTACAAGCTGAGACAACTTTCAAGTCCGTGCATGCAATGCCACGCCCACAATCGTCCCCTCGCCGAAAGTTGAGCAATTGCATGCCTTAAAAGTGTCCTTTCGCCACTTTCCCCTGGCCCAATGCCCCCTCCCCAACCATTCCCACATAACCCATCCGATGACCTATAACCTACCACACGCCTATATATGTATGTCATGCCACGCCTACAAATAAGCGACGTCAATAACCAACAAAAACCCCAAAAAAACTAACACCGTACCCGATTTCTCATTCCCGTGACTTAAAGTAACAAAAAAAGCCTTTCAAAGCGTCTTTTCGGCACTTTCCTCTCACTCAATGCCCCTTCCCCACCCCCCAACCCCTTACCCAATCCTCTGATCTACAAGCTGAGACAACTTTCAAGTCCGTGCATGCAATGCCACGCCCACAATCGTCCCCTCGCCGAAAGTTGAGCAATTGCATGCCTTAAAAGTGTCCTTTCGCCACTTTCCCCTGGCCCAATGCCCCCTCCCCAACCATTCCCACATAACCCATCCGATGACCTATAACCTACCACACGCCTATATATGTATGTCATGCCACGCCTACAAATAAGCGACGTCAATAACCAACAAAAACCCCAAAAAAACTAACACCGTACCCGATTTCTCATTCCCGTGACTTAAAGTAACAAAAAAAGCCTTTCAAAGCGTCTTTTCGGCACTTTCCTCTCACTCAATGCCCCTTCCCCACCCCCCAACCCCTTACCCAATCCTCTGATCTACAAGCTGAGACAACTTTCAAGTCCGTGCATGCAATGCCACGCCCACAATCGTCCCCTCGCCGAAAGTTGAGCAATTGCATGCCTTAAAAGTGTCCTTTCGCCACTTTCCCCTGGCCCAATGCCCCCTCCCCAACCATTCCCACATAACCCATCCGATGACCTATAACCTACCACACGCCTATATATGTATGTCATGCCACGCCTACAAATAAGCGACGTCAATAACCAACAAAAACCCCAAAAAAACTAACACCGTACCCGATTTCTCATTCCCGTGACTTAAAGTAACAAAAAAAGCCTTTCAAAGCGTCTTTTCGGCACTTTCCTCTCACTCAATGCCCCTTCCCCACCCCCCAACCCCTTACCCAATCCTCTGATCTACAAGCTGAGACAACTTTCAAGTCCGTGCATGCAATGCCACGCCCACAATCGTCCCCTCGCCGAAAGTTGAGCAATTGCATGCCTTAAAAGTGTCCTTTCGCCACTTTCCCCTGGCCCAATGCCCCCTCCCCAACCATTCCCACATAACCCATCCGATGACCTATAACCTACCACACGCCTATATATGTATGTCATGCCACGCCTACAAATAAGCGACGTCAATAACCAACAAAAACCCCAAAAAAACTAACACCGTACCCGATTTCTCATTCCCGTGACTTAAAGTAACAAAAAAAGCCTTTCAAAGCGTCTTTTCGGCACTTTCCTCTCACTCAATGCCCCTTCCCCACCCCCCAACCCCTTACCCAATCCTCTGATCTACAAGCTGAGACAACTTTCAAGTCCGTGCATGCAATGCCACGCCCACAATCGTCCCCTCGCCGAAAGTTGAGCAATTGCATGCCTTAAAAGTGTCCTTTCGCCACTTTCCCCTGGCCCAATGCCCCCTCCCCAACCATTCCCACATAACCCATCCGATGACCTATAACCTACCACACGCCTATATATGTATGTCATGCCACGCCTACAAATAAGCGACGTCAATAACCAACAAAAACCCCAAAAAAACTAACACCGTACCCGATTTCTCATTCCCGTGACTTAAAGTAACAAAAAAAGCCTTTCAAAGCGTCTTTTCGGCACTTTCCTCTCACTCAATGCCCCTTCCCCACCCCCCAACCCCTTACCCAATCCTCTGATCTACAAGCTGAGACAACTTTCAAGTCCGTGCATGCAATGCCACGCCCACAATCGTCCCCTCGCCGAAAGTTGAGCAATTGCATGCCTTAAAAGTGTCCTTTCGCCACTTTCCCCTGGCCCAATGCCCCCTCCCCAACCATTCCCACATAACCCATCCGATGACCTATAACCTACCACACGCCTATATATGTATGTCATGCCACGCCTACAAATAAGCGACGTCAATAACCAACAAAAACCCCAAAAAAACTAACACCGTACCCGATTTCTCATTCCCGTGACTTAAAGTAACAAAAAAAGCCTTTCAAAGCGTCTTTTCGGCACTTTCCTCTCACTCAATGCCCCTTCCCCACCCTCCAACCCCTTACCCAATCCTCTGATCTACAAGCTGAGACAACTTTCAAGTCCGTGCATGCAATGCCACGCCCACAATCGTCCCCTCGCCGAAGGTAAGCTAATTCAATGCTTCCAAGTCACCTTTCGCCATTCTCCCCCGGCCCAATGCCCTCACCTTAACCATTCCCATATACCGCATAGGCGCATACGATGGCCTATAACCTTCTCTTTCTCCGATCTCGTTTTTTCATACACTTCCTTTTGCCTTTTCTTTACTCTATATATTTCTCCTGGCTATGTTTAACCAATCATCAGCATAATAATCGTCTCACTCATGTCTTTTCTTTCACCTCTATTATATCTATATATTTATTTCCTTTATGTCGCCTTTCGTTGGGTGTAAGCTATGATTTTTATTTTTCATTTTCTTCTTCCCTTTTCTTCGTTATTTGTAAACTCGCTCATCTGTCCTTAAGCACTTCTTCTAGGGAATGATGATCGCTACCGATTTCCACCCCTATTTTAATTCCTGTGTCTACTAGCTCCCCTTTATTATGTTTTTCTACTATAATATACGAGTAATCTGTAATGGATTTACTTAGAATTTCACTAGTGTATTTATGTATGTCATTATGTGAAAAGAGAGAGTTTGCGATCAATAGATAATTTATTAGGAAGAAATCCAGTAATCTGCTTCCGTTGGTGTTTAGAGTCGTTTCTCCATGTATTCCTATGACTCCTTTCCTTTTTTCTTTTCATTTCCCCTTCTAGAACTTAAATCGCTGGCTATGATTATCTTCCCTTTTTTCCTGTCGCATACTTCTGTCCCAGTATTTATCTTTTTCTTCCTTCTTTTCGTCCTCGTTCGGTCCGTATGCTACGACTATTGTTTTGGTTTCCCCACATTTTCCTAATTCCACCTCTAGTATTTTTTTCCTTACTACTTATAACTCTCTGATATCATTTATTTTATTATTTTTCACCTCGCAAGCTACTCCTGCTCTTGGATTAGTGCTTTCTACTACCCCTCTGTATATCATAAGGTATCCATTATCTCATTTATTACATTTTTCACCTCTTTTATTTGTTTGTGTCAGTGCTAAAATCCACATTAATTCTGTTCATTCAATAATTTCTAGTTCCTTTTCCTTTATTCCCCTCACATTGCACTTTGACTTTCCTGTCTTCTTCGTTCTGCTTTTTCTCGTGGCTACTTGTTTTTTCTTTAGCATTCTTCCCTTCTTCCTTGGATCTTTTTTGCTTTTGTTGCTATTTGATTGGTTTTATAGGATGAACTTGTGCTCTTCATTTAGGTCTCCAAAAGCTCGTTGTGTTCCCCTCGTTTGTCGAATTGTTAGGAATAGTGGTGTGTGATGTGGAAATTTTGCGTTGAGAGCGGATGTCGGTATTGGGATAATGGGGAGGTGTGTTAGATCCGGTATCGTTGAGAATCGCAGAATCTTCAGTTTTAACCTCACTGTTGCAGAGCAGTGGCAGAGGAAGTGTTCTGTATCTTCCTTTCAACATCACTTGGACAATCAATAAGTGTGAGTGTGAGACAAGTTTCAAGTCCGTGCATGCAATGCCACGCCCACAATCGTCCCCTCGCCGAAAGTTGAGCAATTGCATGCCTTAAAAGTGTCCTTTCGCCACTTTCCCCTGGCCCAATGCCCCCTCCCCAACCATTCCCACATA
Organism: Blera fallax; assembly: GCA_946965025.1. Classification (NCBI taxonomy): domain Eukaryota; kingdom Metazoa; phylum Arthropoda; class Insecta; order Diptera; family Syrphidae; genus Blera; species Blera fallax. Next base: position 74,557 of record CAMPTQ010000007.1, read on the forward strand.
ACCCATCCGATGACCTATAACCCACCACACGCCTATATATGTATGTCATGCCACGCCTACAAATAAGCGACGTCAATAACCAACAAAATCCCCAAAAAAACTAACACCGTACCCAATTTCTCATTCCCGTGACTTAAAGTAACAAAAAAAGCCTTTCAAAGCGTCTTTTCGGCACTTTCCTCTCACTCAATGCCCCTTCCCCACCCCCCAACCCCTTACCCAATCCTCTGATCTACAAGCTGAGACAACTTTCAAGTCCGTGCATGCAATGCCACGCCCACAATCGTCCCCTCGCCGAAAGTTGAGCAATTGCATGCCTTAAAAGTGTCCTTTCGCCACTTTCCCCTGGCCCAATGCCCCCTCCCCAACCATTCCCACATAACCCATCCGATGACCTATAACCTACCACACGCCTATATATGTATGTCATGCCACGCCTACAAATAAGCGACGTCAATAACCAACAAAAACCCCAAAAAAACTAACACCGTACCCGATTTCTCATTCCCGTGACTTAAAGTAACAAAAAAAGCCTTTCAAAGCGTCTTTTCGGCACTTTCCTCTCACTCAATGCCCCTTCCCCACCCCCCAACCCCTTACCCAATCCTCTGATCTACAAGCTGAGACAACTTTCAAGTCCGTGCATGCAATGCCACGCCCACAATCGTCCCCTCGCCGAAAGTTGAGCAATTGCATGCCTTAAAAGTGTCCTTTCGCCACTTTCCCCTGGCCCAATGCCCCCTCCCCAACCATTCCCACATAACCCATCCGATGACCTATAACCTACCACACGCCTATATATGTATGTCATGCCACGCCTACAAATAAGCGACGTCAATAACCAACAAAAACCCCAAAAAAACTAACACCGTACCCGATTTCTCATTCCCGTGACTTAAAGTAACAAAAAAAGCCTTTCAAAGCGTCTTTTCGGCACTTTCCTCTCACTCAATGCCCCTTCCCCACCCCCCAACCCCTTACCCAATCCTCTGATCTACAAGCTGAGACAACTTTCAAGTCCGTGCATGCAATGCCACGCCCACAATCGTCCCCTCGCCGAAAGTTGAGCAATTGCATGCCTTAAAAGTGTCCTTTCGCCACTTTCCCCTGGCCCAATGCCCCTCCCCAACCATTCCCACATAACCCATCCGATGACCTATAACCTACCACACGCCTATATATGTATGTCATGCCACGCCTACAAATAAGCGACGTCAATAACCAACAAAAACCCCAAAAAAACTAACACCGTACCCGATTTCTCATTCCCGTGACTTAAAGTAACAAAAAAAGCCTTTCAAAGCGTCTTTTCGGCACTTTCCTCTCACTCAATGCCCCTTCCCCACCCCCCAACCCCTTACCCAATCCTCTGATCTACAAGCTGAGACAACTTTCAAGTCCGTGCATGCAATGCCACGCCCACAATCGTCCCCTCGCCGAAAGGTGAGCAATTGCATGCCTTAAAAGTGTCCTTTCGCCACTTTCCCCTGGCCCAATGCCCCCTCCCCAACCATTCCCACATAACCCATCCGATGACCTATAACCTACCACACGCCTATATATGTATGTCATGCCACGCCTACAAATAAGCGACGTCAATAACCAACAAAAACCCCAAAAAAACTAACACCGTACCCGATTTCTCATTCCCGTGACTTAAAGTAACAAAAAAAGCCTTTCAAAGCGTCTTTTCGGCACTTTCCTCTCACTCAATGCCCCTTCCCCACCCCCCAACCCCTTACCCAATCCTCTGATCTACAAGCTGAGACAACTTTCAAGTCCGTGCATGCAATGCCACGCCCACAATCGTCCCCTCGCCGAAAGTTGAGCAATTGCATGCCTTAAAAGTGTCCTTTCGCCACTTTCCCCTGGCCCAATGCCCCCTCCCCAACCATTCCCACATAACCCATCCGATGACCTATAACCTACCACACGCCTATATATGTATGTCATGCCACGCCTACAAATAAGCGACGTCAATAACCAACAAAAACCCCAAAAAAACTAACACCGTACCCGATTTCTCATTCCCGTGACTTAAAGTAACAAAAAAAGCCTTTCAAAGCGTCTTTTCGGCACTTTCCTCTCACTCAATGCCCCTTCCCCACCCCCCAACCCCTTACCCAATCCTCTGATCTACAAGCTGAGACAACTTTCAAGTCCGTGCATGCAATGCCACGCCCACAATCGTCCCCTCGCCGAAAGTTGAGCAATTGCATGCCTTAAAAGTGTCCTTTCGCCACTTTCCCCTGGCCCAATGCCCCCTCCCCAACCATTCCCACATAACCCATCCGATGACCTATAACCTACCACACGCCTATATATGTATGTCATGCCACGCCTACAAATAAGCGACGTCAATAACCAACAAAAACCCCAAAAAAACTAACACCGTACCCGATTTCTCATTCCCGTGACTTAAAGTAACAAAAAAAGCCTTTCAAAGCGTCTTTTCGGCACTTTCCTCTCACTCAATGCCCCTTCCCCACCCCCCAACCCCTTACCCAATCCTCTGATCTACAAGCTGAGACAACTTTCAAGTCCGTGCATGCAATGCCACGCCCACAATCGTCCCCTCGCCGAAAGTTGAGCAATTGCATGCCTTAAAAGTGTCCTTTCGCCACTTTCCCCTGGCCCAATGCCCCCTCCCCAACCATTCCCACATAACCCATCCGATGACCTATAACCTACCACACGCCTATATATGTATGTCATGCCACGCCTACAAATAAGCGACGTCAATAACCAACAAAAACCCCAAAAAAACTAACACCGTACCCGATTTCTCATTCCCGTGACTTAAAGTAACAAAAAAAGCCTTTCAAAGCGTCTTTTCGGCACTTTCCTCTCACTCAATGCCCCTTCCCCACCCGCCAACCCCTTACCCAATCCTCTGATCTACAAGCTGAGACAACTTTCAAGTCCGTGCATGCAATGCCACGCCCACAATCGTCCCCTCGCCGAAAGTTGAGCAATTGCATGCCTTAAAAGTGTCCTTTCGCCACTTTCCCCTGGCCCAATGCCCCCTCCCCAACCATTCCCACATAACCCATCCGATGACCTATAACCTACCACACGCCTATATATGTATGTCATGCCACGCCTACAAATAAGCGACGTCAATAACCAACAAAAACCCCAAAAAAACTAACACCGTACCCGATTTCTCATTCCCGTGACTTAAAGTAACAAAAAAAGCCTTTCAAAGCGTCTTTTCGGCACTTTCCTCTCACTCAATGCCCCTTCCCCACCCCCCAACCCCTTACCCAATCCTCTGATCTACAAGCTGAGACAACTTTCAAGTCCGTGCATGCAATGCCACGCCCACAATCGTCCCCTCGCCGAAAGGTGAGCAATTGCATGCCTTAAAAGTGTCCTTTCGCCACTTTCCCCTGGCCCAATGCCCCCTCCCCAACCATTCCCACATAACCCATCCGATGACCTATAACCTACCACACGCCTATATATGTATGTCATGCCACGCCTACAAATAAGCGACGTCAATAACCAACAAAAACCCCAAAAAAACTAACACCGTACCCGATTTCTCATTCCCGTGACTTAAAGTAACAAAAAAAGCCTTTCAAAGCGTCTTTTCGGCACTTTCCTCTCACTCAATGCCCCTTCCCCACCCGCCAACCCCTTACCCAATCCTCTGATCTACAAGCTGAGACAACTTTCAAGTCCGTGCATGCAATGCCACGCCCACAATCGTCCCCTCGCCGAAAGTTGAGCAATTGCATGCCTTAAAAGTGTCCTTTCGCCACTTTCCCCTGGCCCAATGCCCCCTCCCCAACCATTCCCACATAACCCATCCGATGACCTATAACCTACCACACGCCTATATATGTATGTCATGCCACGCCTACAAATAAGCGACGTCAATAACCAACAAAAACCCCAAAAAAACTAACACCGTACCCGATTTCTCATTCCCGTGACTTAAAGTAACAAAAAAAGCCTTTCAAAGCGTCTTTTCGGCACTTTCCTCTCACTCAATGCCCCTTCCCCACCCCCCAACCCCTTACCCAATCCTCTGATCTACAAGCTGAGACAACTTTCAAGTCCGTGCATGCAATGCCACGCCCACAATCGTCCCCTCGCCGAAAGTTGAGCAATTGCATGCCTTAAAAGTGTCCTTTCGCCACTTTCCCCTGGCCCAATGCCCCCTCCCCAACCATTCCCACATAACCCATCCGATGACCTATAACCTACCACACGCCTATATATGTATGTCATGCCACGCCTACAAATAAGCGACGTCAATAACCAACAAAAACCCCAAAAAAACTAACACCGTACCCGATTTCTCATTCCCGTGACTTAAAGTAACAAAAAAAGCCTTTCAAAGCGTCTTTTCGGCACTTTCCTCTCACTCAATGCCCCTTCCCCACCCCCCAACCCCTTACCCAATCCTCTGATCTACAAGCTGAGACAACTTTCAAGTCCGTGCATGCAATGCCACGCCCACAATCGTCCCCTCGCCGAAAGTTGAGCAATTGCATGCCTTAAAAGTGTCCTTTCGCCACTTTCCCCTGGCCCAATGCCCCCTCCCCAACCATTCCCACATAACCCATCCGATGACCTATAACCTACCACACGCCTATATATGTATGTCATGCCACGCCTACAAATAAGCGACGTCAATAACCAACAAAAACCCCAAAAAAACTAACACCGTACCCGATTTCTCATTCCCGTGACTTAAAGTAACAAAAAAAGCCTTTCAAAGCGTCTTTTCGGCACTTTCCTCTCACTCAATGCCCCTTCCCCACCCGCCAACCCCTTACCCAATCCTCTGATCTACAAGCTGAGACAACTTTCAAGTCCGTGCATGCAATGCCACGCCCACAATCGTCCCCTCGCCGAAAGTTGAGCAATTGCATGCCTTAAAAGTGTCCTTTCGCCACTTTCCCCTGGCCCAATGCCCCCTCCCCAACCATTCCCACATAACCCATCCGATGACCTATAACCCACCACACGCCTATATATGTATGTCATGCCACGCCTACAAATAAGCGACGTCAATAACCAACAAAAACCCCAAAAAAACTAACACCGTACCCGATTTCTCATTCCCGTGACTTAAAGTAACAAAAAAAGCCTTTCAAAGCGTCTTTTCGGCACTTTCCTCTCACTCAATGCCCCTTCCCCACCCCCCAACCCCTTACCCAATCCTCTGATCTACAAGCTGAGACAACTTTCAAGTCCGTGCATGCAATGCCACGCCCACAATCGTCCCCTCGCCGAAAGGTGAGCAATTGCATGCCTTAAAAGTGTCCTTTCGCCACTTTCCCCTGGCCCAATGCCCCCTCCCCAACCATTCCCACATAACCCATCCGATGACCTATAACCTACCACACGCCTATATATGTATGTCATGCCACGCCTACAAATAAGCGACGTCAATAACCAACAAAAACCCCAAAAAAACTAACACCGTACCCGATTTCTCATTCCCGTGACTTAAAGTAACAAAAAAAGCCTTTCAAAGCGTCTTTTCGGCACTTTCCTCTCACTCAATGCCCCTTCCCCACCCCCCAACCCCTTACCCAATCCTCTGATCTACAAGCTGAGACAACTTTCAAGTCCGTGCATGCAATGCCACGCCCACAATCGTCCCCTCGCCGAAAGTTGAGCAATTGCATGCCTTAAAAGTGTCCTTTCGCCACTTTCCCCTGGCCCAATGCCCCCTCCCCAACCATTCCCACATAACCCATCCGATGACCTATAACCTACCACACGCCTATATATGTATGTCATGCCACGCCTACAAATAAGCGACGTCAATAACCAACAAAAACCCCAAAAAAACTAACACCGTACCCGATTTCTCATTCCCGTGACTTAAAGTAACAAAAAAAGCCTTTCAAAGCGTCTTTTCGGCACTTTCCTCTCACTCAATGCCCCTTCCCCACCCCCCAACCCCTTACCCAATCCTCTGATCTACAAGCTGAGACAACTTTCAAGTCCGTGCATGCAATGCCACGCCCACAATCGTCCCCTCGCCGAAAGTTGAGCAATTGCATGCCTTAAAAGTGTCCTTTCGCCACTTTCCCCTGGCCCAATGCCCCCTCCCCAACCATTCCCACATAACCCATCCGATGACCTATAACCTACCACACGCCTATATATGTATGTCATGCCACGCCTACAAATAAGCGACGTCAATAACCAACAAAAACCCCAAAAAAACTAACACCGTACCCGATTTCTCATTCCCGTGACTTAAAGTAACAAAAAAAGCCTTTCAAAGCGTCTTTTCGGCACTTTCCTCTCACTCAATGCCCCTTCCCCACCCGCCAACCCCTTACCCAATCCTCTGATCTACAAGCTGAGACAACTTTCAAGTCCGTGCATGCAATGCCACGCCCACAATCGTCCCCTCGCCGAAAGTTGAGCAATTGCATGCCTTAAAAGTGTCCTTTCGCCACTTTCCCCTGGCCCAATGCCCCCTCCCCAACCATTCCCACATAACCCATCCGATGACCTATAACCTACCACACGCCTATATATGTATGTCATGCCACGCCTACAAATAAGCGACGTCAATAACCAACAAAAACCCCAAAAAAACTAACACCGTACCCGATTTCTCATTCCCGTGACTTAAAGTAACAAAAAAAGCCTTTCAAAGCGTCTTTTCGGCACTTTCCTCTCACTCAATGCCCCTTCCCCACCCCCCAACCCCTTACCCAATCCTCTGATCTACAAGCTGAGACAACTTTCAAGTCCGTGCATGCAATGCCACGCCCACAATCGTCCCCTCGCCGAAAGGTGAGCAATTGCATGCCTTAAAAGTGTCCTTTCGCCACTTTCCCCTGGCCCAATGCCCCCTCCCCAACCATTCCCACATAACCCATCCGATGACCTATAACCTACCACACGCCTATATATGTATGTCATGCCACGCCTACAAATAAGCGACGTCAATAACCAACAAAAACCCCAAAAAAACTAACACCGTACCCGATTTCTCATTCCCGTGACTTAAAGTAACAAAAAAAGCCTTTCAAAGCGTCTTTTCGGCACTTTCCTCTCACTCAATGCCCCTTCCCCACCCGCCAACCCCTTACCCAATCCTCTGATCTACAAGCTGAGACAACTTTCAAGTCCGTGCATGCAATGCCACGCCCACAATCGTCCCCTCGCCGAAAGTTGAGCAATTGCATGCCTTAAAAGTGTCCTTTCGCCACTTTCCCCTGGCCCAATGCCCCCTCCCCAACCATTCCCACATAACCCATCCGATGACCTATAACCTACCACACGCCTATATATGTATGTCATGCCACGCCTACAAATAAGCGACGTCAATAACCAACAAAAACCCCAAAAAAACTAACACCGTACCCGATTTCTCATTCCCGTGACTTAAAGTAACAAAAAAAGCCTTTCAAAGCGTCTTTTCGGCACTTTCCTCTCACTCAATGCCCCTTCCCCACCCCCCAACCCCTTACCCAATCCTCTGATCTACAAGCTGAGACAACTTTCAAGTCCGTGCATGCAATGCCACGCCCACAATCGTCCCCTCGCCGAAAGTTGAGCAATTGCATGCCTTAAAAGTGTCCTTTCGCCACTTTCCCCTGGCCCAATGCCCCCTCCCCAACCATTCCCACATAACCCATCCGATGACCTATAACCTACCACACGCCTATATATGTATGTCATGCCACGCCTACAAATAAGCGACGTCAATAACCAACAAAAACCCCAAAAAAACTAACACCGTACCCGATTTCTCATTCCCGTGACTTAAAGTAACAAAAAAAGCCTTTCAAAGCGTCTTTTCGGCACTTTCCTCTCACTCAATGCCCCTTCCCCACCCCCCAACCCCTTACCCAATCCTCTGATCTACAAGCTGAGACAACTTTCAAGTCCGTGCATGCAATGCCACGCCCACAATCGTCCCCTCGCCGAAAGTTGAGCAATTGCATGCCTTAAAAGTGTCCTTTCGCCACTTTCCCCTGGCCCAATGCCCCCTCCCCAACCATTCCCACATAACCCATCCGATGACCTATAACCTACCACACGCCTATATATGTATGTCATGCCACGCCTACAAATAAGCGACGTCAATAACCAACAAAAACCCCAAAAAAACTAACACCGTACCCGATTTCTCATTCCCGTGACTTAAAGTAACAAAAAAAGCCTTTCAAAGCGTCTTTTCGGCACTTTCCTCTCACTCAATGCCCCTTCCCCACCCGCCAACCCCTTACCCAATCCTCTGATCTACAAGCTGAGACAACTTTCAAGTCCGTGCATGCAATGCCACGCCCACAATCGTCCCCTCGCCGAAAGTTGAGCAATTGCATGCCTTAAAAGTGTCCTTTCGCCACTTTCCCCTGGCCCAATGCCCCCTCCCCAACCATTCCCACATAACCCATCCGATGACCTATAACCCACCACACGCCTATATATGTATGTCATGCCACGCCTACAAATAAGCGACGTCAATAACCAACAAAAACCCCAAAAAAACTAACACCGTACCCGATTTCTCATTCCCGTGACTTAAAGTAACAAAAAAAGCCTTTCAAAGCGTCTTTTCGGCACTTTCCTCTCACTCAATGCCCCTTCCCCACCCCCCAACCCCTTACCCAATCCTCTGATCTACAAGCTGAGACAACTTTCAAGTCCGTGCATGCAATGCCACGCCCACAATCGTCCCCTCGCCGAAAGGTGAGCAATTGCATGCCTTAAAAGTGTCCTTTCGCCACTTTCCCCTGGCCCAATGCCCCCTCCCCAACCATTCCCACATAACCCATCCGATGACCTATAACCTACCACACGCCTATATATGTATGTCATGCCACGCCTACAAATAAGCGACGTCAATAACCAACAAAAACCCCAAAAAAACTAACACCGTACCCGATTTCTCATTCCCGTGACTTAAAGTAACAAAAAAAGCCTTTCAAAGCGTCTTTTCGGCACTTTCCTCTCACTCAATGCCCCTTCCCCACCCCCCAACCCCTTACCCAATCCTCTGATCTACAAGCTGAGACAACTTTCAAGTCCGTGCATGCAATGCCACGCCCACAATCGTCCCCTCGCCGAAAGTTGAGCAATTGCATGCCTTAAAAGTGTCCTTTCGCCACTTTCCCCTGGCCCAATGCCCCCTCCCCAACCATTCCCACATAACCCATCCGATGACCTATAACCTACCACACGCCTATATATGTATGTCATGCCACGCCTACAAATAAGCGACGTCAATAACCAACAAAAACCCCAAAAAAACTAACACCGTACCCGATTTCTCATTCCCGTGACTTAAAGTAACAAAAAAAGCCTTTCAAAGCGTCTTTTCGGCACTTTCCTCTCACTCAATGCCCCTTCCCCACCCCCCAACCCCTTACCCAATCCTCTGATCTACAAGCTGAGACAACTTTCAAGTCCGTGCATGCAATGCCACGCCCACAATCGTCCCCTCGCCGAAAGTTGAGCAATTGCATGCCTTAAAAGTGTCCTTTCGCCACTTTCCCCTGGCCCAATGCCCCCTCCCCAACCATTCCCACATAACCCATCCGATGACCTATAACCTACCACACGCCTATATATGTATGTCATGCCACGCCTACAAATAAGCGACGTCAATAACCAACAAAAACCCCAAAAAAACTAACACCGTACCCGATTTCTCATTCCCGTGACTTAAAGTAACAAAAAAAGCCTTTCAAAGCGTCTTTTCGGCACTTTCCTCTCACTCAATGCCCCTTCCCCACCTCCCAACCCCTTACCCAATCCTCTGATCTACAAGCTGAGACAACTTTCAAGTCCGTGCATGCAATGCCACGCCCACAATCGTCCCCTCGCCGAAGGTAAGCTAATTCAATGCTTCCAAGTCACCTTTCGCCATTCTCCCCCGGCCCAATGCCCTCACCTTAACCATTCCCATATACCGCATAGGCGCATACGATGGCCTATAACCTTCTCTTTCTCCGATCTTGTTTTTTCATACACTTCCTTTTGCCTTTTCTTCTTTACTCTATATATTTCTCCTGGCTATGTTTAACCAATCATCGGCATAATAATCGTCTCTCTCATGTCTTTTCTCTCACCTCTATTATATCTACATATTTATTTCCTTTATGTCGCCTTTCCTTGGGTGTAAGCTATGATTTTTATTTTTCATTTTCTTCTTCCCTTTTCTTCGTTATTTGTAAACTCGCTCATCTGTCCTTAAGCACTTCTTCTAGGGAATGATGATCGCTACCGATTTCCACCCCTATTTTAATTCCTATGCCTACTAGCTCCCCTTTATTATGTTTTTCTAATATACGCGTAATCTGTAATGGATTTACTTAGAATTTCACTAGTGTATTTATGTATGTCTTTATGTGAAAAGAGAGAGTTTGCGATCAATAGATAATTTATTAGGAAGAAATCCAGTAATCTCCTTCCGTTGGTGTTTAGAGTCATTTCTCCATGTATTCCTATGACTCCTTTCCTTTTTTCTTTTCATTTCCCCTTCTAGAACTTAAATCGCTGGCTATGATTATCTTCCCTTTTTTCCTGTCGCATACTTCTGTCCCATAATTTATCTTCTCCTTCCTTCTTTTCGTCCTCGTTCGGTCCGTATGCTACGACTATTGTTTTGGTTTCTCCGCATTTTCCTAATTCCACCTCTAGTATTTTTTTCCTTACTACTTATAACTCTCTGATATCATTTATTTTATTATTTTTCACCTCGCAAGCTACTCCTGCTCTTGGATTAGTGCTTTCTACTACCCCTCTGTATATCATAAGGTATCCATTATCTCATTTATTACATTTTTCACCTCTTTTATTTGTTTGTGTCAGTGCTAAAATCCACATTAATTCTGTTCATTCAATAATTTCTAGTTCCTTTTCCTTTATTCCCCTCACATTGCACTTTGACTTTCCTGTCTTCTTCGTTCTGCTTTTTCTCGTGGCTACTTGTTTTTTCTTTAGCATTCTTCCCTTCTTCCTTGGATCTTTTTTGCTTTTGTTGCTATTTGATTGGTTTTATAGGATGAACTTGTGCTCTTCATTTAGGTCTCCAAAAGCTCGTTGTGTTCCCCTCGTTTGTCGAATTGTTAGGAATAGTGGTGTGTGATGTGGAAATTTTGCGTTGAGAGCGGATGTCGGTATTGGGATAATGGGGAGGTGTGTTAGATCCGGTATCGTTGAGAATCGCAGAATCTTCAGTTTTAACCTCACTGTTGCAGAGCAGTGGCAGAGGAAGTGTTCTGTATCTTCCTTTCAACATCACTTGGACAATCAATAAGTGTGAGTGTGAGACAAGTTTCAAGTCCGTGCATGCAATGCCACGCCCACAATCGTCCCCTCGCCGAAAGTTGAGCAATTGCATGCCTTAAAAGTGTCCTTTCGCCACTTTCCCCTGGCCCAATGCCCCCTCCCCAACCATTCCCACATAACCCATCCGATGACCTATAACCTACCACACGCCTATATATGTATGTCATGCCACGCCTACAAATAAGCGACGTCAATAACCAACAAAAACCCCAAAAAAACTAACACCGTACCCGATTTCTCATTCCCGTGACTTAAAGTAACAAAAAAAGCCTTTCAAAGCGTCTTTTCGGCACTTTCCTCTCACTCAATGCCCCTTCCCCACCCCCCAACCCCTTACCCAATCCTCTGATCTACAAGCTGAGACAACTTTCAAGTCCGTGCATGCAATGCCACGCCCACAATCGTCCCCTCGCCGAAAGTTGAGCAATTGCATGCCTTAAAAGTGTCCTTTCGCCACTTTCCCCTGGCCCAATGCCCCCTCCCCAACCATTCCCACATAACCCATCCGATGACCTATAACCTACCACACGCCTATATATGTATGTCATGCCACGCCTACAAATAAGCGACGTCAATAACCAACAAAAACCCCAAAAAAACTAACACCGTACCCGATTTCTCATTCCCGTGACTTAAAGTAACAAAAAAAGCCTTTCAAAGCGTCTTTTCGGCATTTTCCTCTCACTCAATGCCCCTTCCCCACCCCCCCAACCCCTTACCCAATCCTCTGATCTACAAGCTGAGACAACTTTCAAGTCCGTGCATGCAATGCCACGCCCACAATCGTCCCCTCGCCGAAGGTAAGCTAATTCAATGCTTCCAAGTCACCTTTCGCCATTCTCCCCCGGCCCAATGCCCTCACCTTAACCATTCCCATATACCGCATAGGCGCATACGATGGCCTATAACCTTCTCTTTCTCCGATCTTGTTTTTTCATACACTTCCTTTTGCCTTTTCTTCTTTACTCTATATATTTCTCCTGGCTATGTTTAACCAATCATCGGCATAATAATCGTCTCTCTCATGTCTTTTCTCTCACCTCTATTATATCTACATATTTATTTCCTTTATGTCGCCTTTCGTGGGGTGTAAGCTATGATTTTTATTTTTCATTTTCTTGTTCCCTTTTCTTCGTTATTTGTAAACTCGCTCGTCTGTCCTTTAGCACTACTTCTAGGGAATGATGATCGCTACCGATTTCCACCCCTATTTTAATTCCTGTGTCTACTAGCTCCCCTTTATTATGTTTTTCTACTATAATATACGAGTAATCTGTAATGGATTTACTTAGAATTTCACTAGTGTATTTATGTATGTCTTTATGTGAAAAGAGAGAGTTTGCGATCAATAGGTAATTTATTAGGAAGAAATCCAGTAATCTCCTTCCGTTGGTGTTTAGAGTCATTTCTCCATGTATTCCTATGACTCCTTTCCTTTTTTCTTTTCATTTCCCCTTCTAGAACTTAAATCGCTGGCTATGATTATCTTCCCTTTTTTCCTGTCGCATACTTCTGTCCCATAATTTATCTTCTCCTTCCTTCTTTTCGTCCTCGTTCGGTCCGTATGCTACGACTATTGTTTTGGTTTCCCCACATTTTCCTAATTCCACCTCTAGTATTTTTTTCCTTACTACTTATAACTCTCTGATATCATTTATTTTATTATTTTTCACCTCGCAAGCTACTCCTGCTCTTGGATTAGTGCTTTCTACTACCCCTCTGTATATCATAAGGTATCCATTATCTCATTTATTACATTTTTCACCTCTTTTATTTGTTTGTGTCAGTGCTAAAATCCACATTAATTCTGTTCATTCAATAATTTCTAGTTCCTTTTCCTTTATTCCCCTCACATTGCACTTTGACTTTCCTGTCTTCTTCGTTCTGCTTTTTCTCGTGGCTACTTGTTTTTTCTTTAGCATTCTTCCCTTCTTCCTTGGATCTTTTTTGCTTTTGTTGCTATTTGATTGGTTTTATAGGATGAACTTGTGCTCTTCATTTAGGTCTCCAAAAGCTCGTTGTGCTCCCCTCGTTTGTCGAATTGTTAGGAATAGTGGTGTGTGATGTGGAAATTTTGCGTTGAGAGCGGATGTCGGTATTGGGATAATGGGGAGGTGTGTTAGATCCGGTATCGTTGAGAATCGCAGAATCTTCAGTTTTAACCTCACTGTTGCAGAGCAGTGGCAGAGGAAGTGTTCTGTATCTTCCTTTCAACATCACTTGGACAATCAATAAGTGTGAGTGTGAGACAAGTTTCAAGTCCGTGCATGCAATGCCACGCCCACAATCGTCCCCTCGCCGAAAGTTGAGCAATTGCATGCCTTAAAAGTGTCCTTTCGCCACTTTCCCCTGGCCCAATGCCCCTCCCCAACCATTCCCACATAACCCATCCGATGACCTATAACCTACCACACGCCTATATATGTATGTCATGCCACGCCTACAAATAAGCGACGTCAATAACCAACAAAAACCCCAAAAAAACTAACACCGTACCCGATTTCTCATTCCCGTGACTTAAAGTAACAAAAAAAGCCTTTCAAAGCGTCTTTTCGGCACTTTCCTCTCACTCAATGCCCCTTCCCCACCGCCCAACCCCTTACCCAATCCTCTGATCTACAAGCTGAGACAACTTTCAAGTCCGTGCATGCAATGCCACGCCCACAATCGTCCCCTCGCCGAAAGTTGAGCAATTGCATGCCTTAAAAGTGTCCTTTCGCCACTTTCCCCTGGCCCAATGCCCCCTCCCCAACCATTCCCACATAACCCATCCGATGACCTATAACCTACCACACGCCTATATATGTATGTCATGCCACGCCTACAAATAAGCGACGTCAATAACCAACAAAAACCCCAAAAAAACTAACACCGTACCCGATTTCTCATTCCCGTGACTTAAAGTAACAAAAAAAGCCTTTCAAAGCGTCTTTTCGGCACTTTCCTCTCACTCAATGCCCCTTCCCCACCTGCCAACCCCTTACCCAATCCTCTGATCTACAAGCTGAGACAACTTTCAAGTCCGTGCATGCAATGCCACGCCCACAATCGTCCCCTCGCCGAAAGTTGAGCAATTGCATGCCTTAAAAGTGTCCTTTCGCCACTTTCCCCTGGCCCAATGCCCCCTCCCCAACCATTCCCACATAACCCATCCGATGACCTATAACCTACCACACGCCTATATATGTATGTCATGCCACGCCTACAAATAAGCGACGTCAATAACCAACAAAAACCCCAAAAAAACTAACACCGTACCCGATTTCTCATTCCCGTGACTTAAAGTAACAAAAAAAGCCTTTCAAAGCGTCTTTTCGGCACTTTCCTCTCACTCAATGCCCCTTCCCCACCCCCCAACCCCTTACCCAATCCTCTGATCTACAAGCTGAGACAACTTTCAAGTCCGTGCATGCAATGCCACGCCCACAATCGTCCCCTCGCCGAAAGTTGAGCAATTGCATGCCTTAAAAGTGTCCTTTCGCCACTTTCCCCTGGCCCAATGCCCCCTCCCCAACCATTCCCACATAACCCATCCGATGACCTATAACCTACCACACGCCTATATATGTATGTCATGCCACGCCTACAAATAAGCGACGTCAATAACCAACAAAAACCCCAAAAAAACTAACACCGTACCCGATTTCTCATTCCCGTGACTTAAAGTAACAAAAAAAGCCTTTCAAAGCGTCTTTTCGGCACTTTCCTCTCACTCAATGCCCCTTCCCCACCCCCCAACCCCTTACCCAATCCTCTGATCTACAAGCTGAGACAACTTTCAAGTCCGTGCATGCAATGCCACGCCCACAATCGTCCCCTCGCCGAAAGTTGAGCAATTGCATGCCTTAAAAGTGTCCTTTCGCCACTTTCCCCTGGCCCAATGCCCCCTCCCCAACCATTCCCACATAACCCATCCGATGACCTATAACCCACCACACGCCTATATATGTATGTCATGCCACGCCTACAAATAAGCGACGTCAATAACCAACAAAAACCCCAAAAAAACTAACACCGTACCCGATTTCTCATTCCCGTGACTTAAAGTAACAAAAAAAGCCTTTCAAAGCGTCTTTTCGGCACTTTCCTCTCACTCAATGCCCCTTCCCCACCGCCCAACCCCTTACCCAATCCTCTGATCTACAAGCTGAGACAACTTTCAAGTCCGTGCATGCAATGCCACGCCCACAATCGTCCCCTCGCCGAAAGTTGAGCAATTGCATGCCTTAAAAGTGTCCTTTCGCCACTTTCCCCTGGCCCAATGCCCCCTCCCCAACCATTCCCACATAACCCATCCGATGACCTATAACCTACCACACGCCTATATATGTATGTCATGCCACGCCTACAAATAAGCGACGTCAATAACCAACAAAAACCCCAAAAAAACTAACACCGTACCCGATTTCTCATTCCCGTGACTTAAAGTAACAAAAAAAGCCTTTCAAAGCGTCTTTTCGGCACTTTCCTCTCACTCAATGCCCCTTCCCCACCCCCCAACCCCTTACCCAATCCTCTGATCTACAAGCTGAGACAACTTTCAAGTCCGTGCATGCAATGCCACGCCCACAATCGTCCCCTCGCCGAAAGTTGAGCAATTGCATGCCTTAAAAGTGTCCTTTCGCCACTTTCCCCTGGCCCAATGCCCCCTCCCCAACCATTCCCACATAACCCATCCGATGACCTATAACCTACCACACGCCTATATATGTATGTCATGCCACGCCTACAAATAAGCGACGTCAATAACCAACAAAAACCCCAAAAAAACTAACACCGTACCCGATTTCTCATTCCCGTGACTTAAAGTAACAAAAAAAGCCTTTCAAAGCGTCTTTTCGGCACTTTCCTCTCACTCAATGCCCCTTCCCCACCCCCCAACCCCTTACCCAATCCTCTGATCTACAAGCTGAGACAACTTTCAAGTCCGTGCATGCAATGCCACGCCCACAATCGTCCCCTCGCCGAAAGTTGAGCAATTGCATGCCTTAAAAGTGTCCTTTCGCCACTTTCCCCTGGCCCAATGCCCCCTCCCCAACCATTCCCACATAACCCATCCGATGACCTATAACCTACCACACGCCTATATATGTATGTCATGCCACGCCTACAAATAAGCGACGTCAATAACCAACAAAAACCCCAAAAAAACTAACACCGTACCCGATTTCTCATTCCCGTGACTTAAAGTAACAAAAAAAGCCTTTCAAAGCGTCTTTTCGGCACTTTCCTCTCACTCAATGCCCCTTCCCCACCCCCCAACCCCTTACCCAATCCTCTGATCTACAAGCTGAGACAACTTTCAAGTCCGTGTATGCAATGCCACGCCCACAATCGTCCCCTCGCCGAAGGTAAGCTAATTCAATGCTTCCAAGTCACCTTTCGCCATTCTCCCCCGGCCCAATGCCCTCACCTTAACCATTCCCATATACCGCATAGGCGCATACGATGGCCTATAACCTTCTCTTTCTCCGATCTTGTTTTTTCATACACTTCCTTTTGCCTTTTCTTCTTTACTCTATATATTTCTCCTGGCTATGTTTAACCAATCATCGGCATAATAATCGTCTCACTCATGTCTTTTCTCTCACCTCTATTATATCTACATATTTATTTCCTTTATGTCGCCTTTCGTGGGGTGTAAGCTATGATTTTTATTTTTCATTTTCTTGTTCCCTTTTCTTCGTTATTTGTAAACTCGCTCGTCTGTCCTTTAGCACTACTTCTAGGGAATGATGATCGCTACCGATTTCCACCCCTCTTTTAATTCCTGTGTCTACTAGCTTCCCTTTATTATGTTTTTCTACTATAATATACGCGTAATCTGTAATGGATTTACTTAGAATTTCACTAGTGTATTTATGTATGTCTTTATGTGAAAAGAGAGAGTTTGCGATCAATAGGTAATTTATTAGGAAGAAATCCAGTAATCTCCTTCCGTTGGTGTTTAGAGTCATTTCTCCATGTATTCCTATGACTCCTTTCCTTTTTTCTTTTCATTTCCCCTTCTAGAACTTAAATCGCTGGCTATGATTATCTTCCCTTTTTTCCTGTCGCATACTTCTGTCCCATAATTTATCTTTTTCTTCCTTCTTTTCGTCCTCGTTCGGTCCGTATGCTACGACTATTGTTTTGGTTTCTCCGCATTTTCCTAATTCCACCTCTAGTATTTTTTCGCTTACTACTTATAACTCTCTGATATCATTTATTTTATTATTTTTCACCTCGCAAGCTACTCCTGCTCTTGGATTAGTGCTTTCTACTACCCCTCTGTATATCATAAGGTATCCATTATCTCATTTATTACATTTTTCACCTCTTTTATTTGTTTGTGTCAGTGCTAAAATCCACATTAATTCTGTTCATTCAATAATTTCTAGTTCCTTTTCCTTTATTCCCCTCACATTGCACTTTGACTTTCCTGTCTTCTTCGTTCTGCTTTTTCTCGTGGCTACTTGTTTTTTCTTTAGCATTCTTCCCTTCTTCCTTGGATCTTTTTTGCTTTTGTTGCTATTTGATTGGTTTTATAGGATGAACTTGTGCTCTTCATTTAGGTCTCCAAAAGCTCGTTGTGTTCCCCTCGTTTGTCGAATTGTTAGGAATAGTGGTGTGTGATGTGGAAATTTTGCGTTGAGAGCGGATGTCGGTATTGGGATAATGGGGAGGTGTGTTAGATCCGGTATCGTTGAGAATCGCAGAATCTTCAGTTTTAATCTCACTGTTGCAGAGCAGTGGCAGAGGAAGTGTTCTGTATCTTCCTTTCAACATCACTTGGACAATCAATAAGTGTGAGTGTGAGACAAGTTTCAAGTCCGTGCATGCAATGCCACGCCCACAATCGTCCCCTCGCCGAAAGTTGAGCAATTGCATGCCTTAAAAGTGTCCTTTCGCCACTTTCCCCTGGCCCAATGCCCCCTCCCCAACCATTCCCACATAACCCATCCGATGACCTATAACCTACCACACGCCTATATATGTATGTCATGCCACGCCTACAAATAAGCGACGTCAATAACCAACAAAAACCCCAAAAAAACTAACACCGTACCCGATTTCTCATTCCCGTGACTTAAAGTAACAAAAAAAGCCTTTCAAAGCGTCTTTTCGGCACTTTCCTCTCACTCAATGCCCCTTCCCCACCCCCCAACCCCTTACCCAATCCTCTGATCTACAAGCTGAGACAACTTTCAAGTCCGTGCATGCAATGCCACGCCCACAATCGTCCCCTCGCCGAAAGTTGAGCAATTGCATGCCTTAAAAGTGTCCTTTCGCCACTTTCCCCTGGCCCAATGCCCCCTCCCCAACCATTCCCACATAACCCATCCGATGACCTATAACCTACCACACGCCTATATATGTATGTCATGCCACGCCTACAAATAAGCGACGTCAATAACCAACAAAAACCCCAAAAAAACTAACACCGTACCCGATTTCTCATTCCCGTGACTTAAAGTAACAAAAAAAGCCTTTCAAAGCGTCTTTTCGGCACTTTCCTCTCACTCAATGCCCCTTCCCCACCCCCCAACCCCTTACCCAATCCTCTGATCTACAAGCTGAGACAACTTTCAAGTCCGTGCATGCAATGCCACGCCCACAATCGTCCCCTCGCCGAAAGTTGAGCAATTGCATGCCTTAAAAGTGTCCTTTCGCCACTTTCCCCTGGCCCAATGCCCCCTCCCCAACCATTCCCACATAACCCATCCGATGACCTATAACCTACCACACGCCTATATATGTATGTCATGCCACGCCTACAAATAAGCGACGTCAATAACCAACAAAAACCCCAAAAAAACTAACACCGTACCCGATTTCTCATTCCCGTGACTTAAAGTAACAAAAAAAGCCTTTCAAAGCGTCTTTTCGGCACTTTCCTCTCACTCAATGCCCCTTCCCCACCCCCCAACCCCTTACCCAATCCTCTGATCTACAAGCTGAGACAACTTTCAAGTCCGTGCATGCAATGCCACGCCCACAATCGTCCCCTCGCCGAAAGTTGAGCAATTGCATGCCTTAAAAGTGTCCTTTCGCCACTTTCCCCTGGCCCAATGCCCCCTCCCCAACCATTCCCACATAACCCATCCGATGACCTATAACCTACCACACGCCTATATATGTATGTCATGCCACGCCTACAAATAAGCGACGTCAATAACCAACAAAAACCCCAAAAAAACTAACACCGTACCCGATTTCTCATTCCCGTGACTTAAAGTAACAAAAAAAGCCTTTCAAAGCGTCTTTTCGGCACTTTCCTCTCACTCAATGCCCCTTCCCCACCCCCCAACCCCTTACCCAATCCTCTGATCTACAAGCTGAGACAACTTTCAAGTCCGTGCATGCAATGCCACGCCCACAATCGTCCCCTCGCCGAAAGTTGAGCAATTGCATGCCTTAAAAGTGTCCTTTCGCCACTTTCCCCTGGCCCAATGCCCCCTCCCCAACCATTCCCACATAACCCATCCGATGACCTATAACCTACCACACGCCTATATATGTATGTCATGCCACGCCTACAAATAAGCGACGTCAATAACCAACAAAAACCCCAAAAAAACTAACACCGTACCCGATTTCTCATTCCCGTGACTTAAAGTAACAAAAAAAGCCTTTCAAAGCGTCTTTTCGGCACTTTCCTCTCACTCAATGCCCCTTCCCCACCCCCCAACCCCTTACCCAATCCTCTGATCTACAAGCTGAGACAACTTTCAAGTCCGTGCATGCAATGCCACGCCCACAATCGTCCCCTCGCCGAAAGTTGAGCAATTGCATGCCTTAAAAGTGTCCTTTCGCCACTTTCCCCTGGCCCAATGCCCCCTCCCCAACCATTCCCACATAACCCATCCGATGACCTATAACCTACCACACGCCTATATATGTATGTCATGCCACGCCTACAAATAAGCGACGTCAATAACCAACAAAAACCCCAAAAAAACTAACACCGTACCCGATTTCTCATTCCCGTGACTTAAAGTAACAAAAAAAGCCTTTCAAAGCGTCTTTTCGGCACTTTCCTCTCACTCAATGCCCCTTCCCCACCCCCCAACCCCTTACCCAATCCTCTGATCTACAAGCTGAGACAACTTTCAAGTCCGTGCATGCAATGCCACGCCCACAATCGTCCCCTCGCCGAAAGTTGAGCAATTGCATGCCTTAAAAGTGTCCTTTCGCCACTTTCCCCTGGCCCAATGCCCCTCCCCAACCATTCCCACATAACCCATCCGATGACCTATAACCTACCACACGCCTATATATGTATGTCATGCCACGCCTACAAATAAGCGACGTCAATAACCAACAAAAACCCCAAAAAAACTAACACCGTACCCGATTTCTCATTCCCGTGACTTAAAGTAACAAAAAAAGCCTTTCAAAGCGTCTTTTCGGCACTTTCCTCTCACTCAATGCCCCTTCCCCACCGCCCAACCCCTTACCCAATCCTCTGATCTACAAGCTGAGACAACTTTCAAGTCCGTGCATGCAATGCCACGCCCACAATCGTCCCCTCGCCGAAAGTTGAGCAATTGCATGCCTTAAAAGTGTCCTTTCGCCACTTTCCCCTGGCCCAATGCCCCCTCCCCAACCATTCCCACATAACCCATCCGATGACCTATAACCTACCACACGCCTATATATGTATGTCATGCCACGCCTACAAATAAGCGACGTCAATAACCAACAAAAACCCCAAAAAAACTAACACCGTACCCGATTTCTCATTCCCGTGACTTAAAGTAACAAAAAAAGCCTTTCAAAGCGTCTTTTCGGCACTTTCCTCTCACTCAATGCCCCTTCCCCACCCCCCAACCCCTTACCCAATCCTCTGATCTACAAGCTGAGACAACTTTCAAGTCCGTGCATGCAATGCCACGCCCACAATCGTCCCCTCGCCGAAAGTTGAGCAATTGCATGCCTTAAAAGTGTCCTTTCGCCACTTTCCCCTGGCCCAATGCCCCCTCCCCAACCATTCCCACATAACCCATCCGATGACCTATAACCTACCACACGCCTATATATGTATGTCATGCCACGCCTACAAATAAGCGACGTCAATAACCAACAAAAACCCCAAAAAAACTAACACCGTACCCGATTTCTCATTCCCGTGACTTAAAGTAACAAAAAAAGCCTTTCAAAGCGTCTTTTCGGCACTTTCCTCTCACTCAATGCCCCTTCCCCACCCCCCAACCCCTTACCCAATCCTCTGATCTACAAGCTGAGACAACTTTCAAGTCCGTGCATGCAATGCCACGCCCACAATCGTCCCCTCGCCGAAAGTTGAGCAATTGCATGCCTTAAAAGTGTCCTTTCGCCACTTTCCCCTGGCCCAATGCCCCCTCCCCAACCATTCCCACATAACCCATCCGATGACCTATAACCTACCACACGCCTATATATGTATGTCATGCCACGCCTACAAATAAGCGACGTCAATAACCAACAAAAACCCCAAAAAAACTAACACCGTACCCGATTTCTCATTCCCGTGACTTAAAGTAACAAAAAAAGCCTTTCAAAGCGTCTTTTCGGCACTTTCCTCTCACTCAATGCCCCTTCCCCACCCCCCAACCCCTTACCCAATCCTCTGATCTACAAGCTGAGACAACTTTCAAGTCCGTGTATGCAATGCCACGCCCACAATCGTCCCCTCGCCGAAGGTAAGCTAATTCAATGCTTCCAAGTCACCTTTCGCCATTCTCCCCCGGCCCAATGCCCTCACCTTAACCATTCCCATATACCGCATAGGCGCATACGATGGCCTATAACCTTCTCTTTCTCCGATCTTGTTTTTTCATACACTTCCTTTTGCCTTTTCTTCTTTACTCTATATATTTCTCCTGGCTATGTTTAACCAATCATCGGCATAATAATCGTCTCACTCATGTCTTTTCTCTCACCTCTATTATATCTACATATTTATTTCCTTTATGTCGCCTTTCGTGGGGTGTAAGCTATGATTTTTATTTTTCATTTTCTTGTTCCCTTTTCTTCGTTATTTGTAAACTCGCTCGTCTGTCCTTTAGCACTACTTCTAGGGAATGATGATCGCTACCGATTTCCACCCCTCTTTTAATTCCTGTGTCTACTAGCTTCCCTTTATTATGTTTTTCTACTATAATATACGCGTAATCTGTAATGGATTTACTTAGAATTTCACTAGTGTATTTATGTATGTCTTTATGTGAAAAGAGAGAGTTTGCGATCAATAGGTAATTTATTAGGAAGAAATCCAGTAATCTCCTTCCGTTGGTGTTTAGAGTCATTTCTCCATGTATTCCTATGACTCCTTTCCTTTTTTCTTTTCATTTCCCCTTCTAGAACTTAAATCGCTGGCTATGATTATCTTCCCTTTTTTCCTGTCGCATACTTCTGTCCCATAATTTATCTTTTTCTTCCTTCTTTTCGTCCTCGTTCGGTCCGTATGCTACGACTATTGTTTTGGTTTCTCCGCATTTTCCTAATTCCACCTCTAGTATTTTTTCGCTTACTACTTATAACTCTCTGATATCATTTATTTTATTATTTTTCACCTCGCAAGCTACTCCTGCTCTTGGATTAGTGCTTTCTACTACCCCTCTGTATATCATAAGGTATCCATTATCTCATTTATTACATTTTTCACCTCTTTTATTTGTTTGTGTCAGTGCTAAAATCCACATTAATTCTGTTCATTCAATAATTTCTAGTTCCTTTTCCTTTATTCCCCTCACATTGCACTTTGACTTTCCTGTCTTCTTCGTTCTGCTTTTTCTCGTGGCTACTTGTTTTTTCTTTAGCATTCTTCCCTTCTTCCTTGGATCTTTTTTGCTTTTGTTGCTATTTGATTGGTTTTATAGGATGAACTTGTGCTCTTCATTTAGGTCTCCAAAAGCTCGTTGTGTTCCCCTCGTTTGTCGAATTGTTAGGAATAGTGGTGTGTGATGTGGAAATTTTGCGTTGAGAGCGGATGTCGGTATTGGGATAATGGGGAGGTGTGTTAGATCCGGTATCGTTGAGAATCGCAGAATCTTCAGTTTTAATCTCACTGTTGCAGAGCAGTGGCAGAGGAAGTGTTCTGTATCTTCCTTTCAACATCACTTGGACAATCAATAAGTGTGAGTGTGAGACAAGTTTCAAGTCCGTGCATGCAATGCCACGCCCACAATCGTCCCCTCGCCGAAAGTTGAGCAATTGCATGCCTTAAAAGTGTCCTTTCGCCACTTTCCCCTGGCCCAATGCCCCCTCCCCAACCATTCCCACATAACCCATCCGATGACCTATAACCTACCACACGCCTATATATGTATGTCATGCCACGCCTACAAATAAGCGACGTCAATAACCAACAAAAACCCCAAAAAAACTAACACCGTACCCGATTTCTCATTCCCGTGACTTAAAGTAACAAAAAAAGCCTTTCAAAGCGTCTTTTCGGCACTTTCCTCTCACTCAATGCCCCTTCCCCACCCCCCAACCCCTTACCCAATCCTCTGATCTACAAGCTGAGACAACTTTCAAGTCCGTGCATGCAATGCCACGCCCACAATCGTCCCCTCGCCGAAAGTTGAGCAATTGCATGCCTTAAAAGTGTCCTTTCGCCACTTTCCCCTGGCCCAATGCCCCCTCCCCAACCATTCCCACATAACCCATCCGATGACCTATAACCTACCACACGCCTATATATGTATGTCATGCCACGCCTACAAATAAGCGACGTCAATAACCAACAAAAACCCCAAAAAAACTAACACCGTACCCGATTTCTCATTCCCGTGACTTAAAGTAACAAAAAAAGCCTTTCAAAGCGTCTTTTCGGCACTTTCCTCTCACTCAATGCCCCTTCCCCACCCCCCAACCCCTTACCCAATCCTCTGATCTACAAGCTGAGACAACTTTCAAGTCCGTGCATGCAATGCCACGCCCACAATCGTCCCCTCGCCGAAAGTTGAGCAATTGCATGCCTTAAAAGTGTCCTTTCGCCACTTTCCCCTGGCCCAATGCCCCCTCCCCAACCATTCCCACATAACCCATCCGATGACCTATAACCTACCACACGCCTATATATGTATGTCATGCCACGCCTACAAATAAGCGACGTCAATAACCAACAAAAACCCCAAAAAAACTAACACCGTACCCGATTTCTCATTCCCGTGACTTAAAGTAACAAAAAAAGCCTTTCAAAGCGTCTTTTCGGCACTTTCCTCTCACTCAATGCCCCTTCCCCACCCCCCAACCCCTTACCCAATCCTCTGATCTACAAGCTGAGACAACTTTCAAGTCCGTGCATGCAATGCCACGCCCACAATCGTCCCCTCGCCGAAAGTTGAGCAATTGCATGCCTTAAAAGTGTCCTTTCGCCACTTTCCCCTGGCCCAATGCCCCCTCCCCAACCATTCCCACATAACCCATCCGATGACCTATAACCTACCACACGCCTATATATGTATGTCATGCCACGCCTACAAATAAGCGACGTCAATAACCAACAAAAACCCCAAAAAAACTAACACCGTACCCGATTTCTCATTCCCGTGACTTAAAGTAACAAAAAAAGCCTTTCAAAGCGTCTTTTCGGCACTTTCCTCTCACTCAATGCCCCTTCCCCACCCCCCAACCCCTTACCCAATCCTCTGATCTACAAGCTGAGACAACTTTCAAGTCCGTGCATGCAATGCCACGCCCACAATCGTCCCCTCGCCGAAAGTTGAGCAATTGCATGCCTTAAAAGTGTCCTTTCGCCACTTTCCCCTGGCCCAATGCCCCCTCCCCAACCATTCCCACATAACCCATCCGATGACCTATAACCTACCACACGCCTATATATGTATGTCATGCCACGCCTACAAATAAGCGACGTCAATAACCAACAAAAACCCCAAAAAAACTAACACCGTACCCGATTTCTCATTCCCGTGACTTAAAGTAACAAAAAAAGCCTTTCAAAGCGTCTTTTCGGCACTTTCCTCTCACTCAATGCCCCTTCCCCACCCCCCAACCCCTTACCCAATCCTCTGATCTACAAGCTGAGACAACTTTCAAGTCCGTGCATGCAATGCCACGCCCACAATCGTCCCCTCGCCGAAAGTTGAGCAATTGCATGCCTTAAAAGTGTCCTTTCGCCACTTTCCCCTGGCCCAATGCCCCCTCCCCAACCATTCCCACATAACCCATCCGATGACCTATAACCTACCACACGCCTATATATGTATGTCATGCCACGCCTACAAATAAGCGACGTCAATAACCAACAAAAACCCCAAAAAAACTAACACCGTACCCGATTTCTCATTCCCGTGACTTAAAGTAACAAAAAAAGCCTTTCAAAGCGTCTTTTCGGCACTTTCCTCTCACTCAATGCCCCTTCCCCACCCCCCAACCCCTTACCCAATCCTCTGATCTACAAGCTGAGACAACTTTCAAGTCCGTGCATGCAATGCCACGCCCACAATCGTCCCCTCGCCGAAAGTTGAGCAATTGCATGCCTTAAAAGTGTCCTTTCGCCACTTTCCCCTGGCCCAATGCCCCTCCCCAACCATTCCCACATAACCCATCCGATGACCTATAACCTACCACACGCCTATATATGTATGTCATGCCACGCCTACAAATAAGCGACGTCAATAACCAACAAAAACCCCAAAAAAACTAACACCGTACCCGATTTCTCATTCCCGTGACTTAAAGTAACAAAAAAAGCCTTTCAAAGCGTCTTTTCGGCACTTTCCTCTCACTCAATGCCCCTTCCCCACCGCCCAACCCCTTACCCAATCCTCTGATCTACAAGCTGAGACAACTTTCAAGTCCGTGCATGCAATGCCACGCCCACAATCGTCCCCTCGCCGAAAGTTGAGCAATTGCATGCCTTAAAAGTGTCCTTTCGCCACTTTCCCCTGGCCCAATGCCCCCTCCCCAACCATTCCCACATAACCCATCCGATGACCTATAACCTACCACACGCCTATATATGTATGTCATGCCACGCCTACAAATAAGCGACGTCAATAACCAACAAAAACCCCAAAAAAACTAACACCGTACCCGATTTCTCATTCCCGTGACTTAAAGTAACAAAAAAAGCCTTTCAAAGCGTCTTTTCGGCACTTTCCTCTCACTCAATGCCCCTTCCCCACCGCCCAACCCCTTACCCAATCCTCTGATCTACAAGCTGAGACAACTTTCAAGTCCGTGCATGCAATGCCACGCCCACAATCGTCCCCTCGCCGAAAGTTGAGCAATTGCATGCCTTAAAAGTGTCCTTTCGCCACTTTCCCCTGGCCCAATGCCCCCTCCCCAACCATTCCCACATAACCCATCCGATGACCTATAACCTACCACACGCCTATATATGTATGTCATGCCACGCCTACAAATAAGCGACGTCAATAACCAACAAAAACCCCAAAAAAACTAACACCGTACCCGATTTCTCATTCCCGTGACTTAAAGTAACAAAAAAAGCCTTTCAAAGCGTCTTTTCGGCACTTTCCTCTCACTCAATGCCCCTTCCCCACCCCCCAACCCCTTACCCAATCCTCTGATCTACAAGCTGAGACAACTTTCAAGTCCGTGCATGCAATGCCACGCCCACAATCGTCCCCTCGCCGAAAGTTGAGCAATTGCATGCCTTAAAAGTGTCCTTTCGCCACTTTCCCCTGGCCCAATGCCCCCTCCCCAACCATTCCCACATAACCCATCCGATGACCTATAACCTACCACACGCCTATATATGTATGTCATGCCACGCCTACAAATAAGCGACGTCAATAACCAACAAAAACCCCAAAAAACTAACACCGTACCCGATTTCTCATTCCCGTGACTTAAAGTAACAAAAAAAGCCTTTCAAAGCGTCTTTTCGGCACTTTCCTCTCACTCAATGCCCCTTCCCCACCCCCCAACCCCTTACCCAATCCTCTGATCTACAAGCTGAGACAACTTTCAAGTCCGTGCATGCAATGCCACGCCCACAATCGTCCCCTCGCCGAAGGTAAGCTAATTCAATGCTTCCAAGTCACCTTTCGCCATTCTCCCCCGGCCCAATGCCCTCACCTTAACCATTCCCATATACCGCATAGGCGCATACGATGGCCTATAACCTTCTCTTTCTCCGATCTCGTTTTTTCATACACTTCCTTTTGCCTTTTCTTCTTTACTCTATATATTTCTCCTGGCTATGTTTAACCAATCATCGGCATAATAATCGTCTCTCTCATGTCTTTTCTCTCACCTCTATTATATCTACATATTTATTTCCTTTATGTCGCCTTTCCTTGGGTGTAAGCTATGATTTTTATTTTTCATTTTCTTCTTCCCTTTTCTTCGTTATTTGTAAACTCGCTCATCTGTCCTTAAGCACTTCTTCTAGGGAATGATGATCGCTACCGATTTCCACCCCTATTTTAATTCCTATGCCTACTAGCTCCCCTTTATTATGTTTTTCTAATATACGCGTAATCTGTAATGGATTTACTTAGAATTTCACTAGTGTATTTATGTATGTCTTTATGTGAAAAGAGAGAGTTTGCGATCAATAGATAATTTATTAGGAAGAAATCCAGCAATCTCCTTCCGTTGGTGTTTAGAGTCATTTCTCCATGTATTCCTATGACTCCTTCCCATTTTTTCTTTTCATTTCCCCTTCTAGAACTTAAATCGCTGGCTATGATTATCTTCCCTTTTTTCCTGTCGCATACTTCTGTCCCATAATTTATCTTTTTCTTCCTTCTTTTCGTCCTCGTTCGGTCCGTATGCTACGACTATTGTTTTGGTTTCTCCGCATTTTCCTAATTCCACCTCTAGTATTTTTTTCCTTACTACTTATAACTCTCTGATATCATTTATTTTATTATTTTTCACCTCGCAAGCTACTCCTGCTCTTGGATTAGTGCTTTCTACTACCCCTCTGTATATCATAAGGTATCCATTATCTCATTTATTACATTTTTCACCTCTTTTATTTGTTTGTGTCAGTGCTAAAATCCACATTAATTCTGTTCATTCAATAATTCCTAGTTCCTTTTCCTTTATTCCCCTCACATTGCACTTTGACTTTCCTGTCTTCTTCGTTCTGCTTTTTCTCGTGGCTACTTGTTTTTTCTTTAGCATTCTTCCCTTCTTCCTTGGATCTTTTTTGCTTTTGTTGCTATTTGATTGGTTTTATAGGATGAACTTGTGCTCTTCATTTAGGTCTCCAAAAGCTCGTTGTGTTCCCCTCGTTTGTCGAATTGTTAGGAATAGTGGTGTGTGATGTGGAAATTTTGCGTTGAGAGCGGATGTCGGTATTGGGATAATGGGGAGGTGTGTTAGATCCGGTATCGTTGAGAATCGCAGAATCTTCAGTTTTAACCTCACTGTTGCAGAGCAGTGGCAGAGGAAGTGTTCTGTATCTTCCTTTCAACATCACTTGGACAATCAATAAGTGTGAGTGTGAGACAAGTTTCAAGTCCGTGCATGCAATGCCACGCCCACAATCGTCCCCTCGCCGAAAGTTGAGCAATTGCATGCCTTAAAAGTGTCCTTTCGCCACTTTCCCCTGGCCCAATGCCCCCTCCCCAACCATTCCCACATAACCCATCCGATGACCTATAACCTACCACACGCCTATATATGTATGTCATGCCACGCCTACAAATAAGCGACGTCAATAACCAACAAAAACCCCAAAAAAACTAACACCGTACCCGATTTCTCATTCCCGTGACTTAAAGTAACAAAAAAAGCCTTTCAAAGCGTCTTTTCGGCACTTTCCTCTCACTCAATGCCCCTTCCCCACCTGCCAACCCCTTACCCAATCCTCTGATCTACAAGCTGAGACAACTTTCAAGTCCGTGCATGCAATGCCACGCCCACAATCGTCCCCTCGCCGAAAGTTGAGCAATTGCATGCCTTAAAAGTGTCCTTTCGCCACTTTCCCCTGGCCCAATGCCCCCTCCCCAACCATTCCCACATAACCCATCCGATGACCTATAACCTACCACACGCCTATATATGTATGTCATGCCACGCCTACAAATAAGCGACGTCAATAACCAACAAAAACCCCAAAAAAACTAACACCGTACCCGATTTCTCATTCCCGTGACTTAAAGTAACAAAAAAAGCCTTTCAAAGCGTCTTTTCGGCACTTTCCTCTCACTCAATGCCCCTTCCCCACCCCCCAACCCCTTACCCAATCCTCTGATCTACAAGCTGAGACAACTTTCAAGTCCGTGCATGCAATGCCACGCCCACAATCGTCCCCTCGCCGAAAGTTGAGCAATTGCATGCCTTAAAAGTGTCCTTTCGCCACTTTCCCCTGGCCCAATGCCCCCTCCCCAACCATTCCCACATAACCCATCCGATGACCTATAACCTACCACACGCCTATATATGTATGTCATGCCACGCCTACAAATAAGCGACGTCAATAACCAACAAAAACCCCAAAAAAACTAACACCGTACCCGATTTCTCATTCCCGTGACTTAAAGTAACAAAAAAAGCCTTTCAAAGCGTCTTTTCGGCACTTTCCTCTCACTCAATGCCCCTTCCCCACCTGCCAACCCCTTACCCAATCCTCTGATCTACAAGCTGAGACAACTTTCAAGTCCGTGCATGCAATGCCACGCCCACAATCGTCCCCTCGCCGAAAGTTGAGCAATTGCATGCCTTAAAAGTGTCCTTTCGCCACTTTCCCCTGGCCCAATGCCCCCTCCCCAACCATTCCCACATAACCCATCCGATGACCTATAACCTACCACACGCCTATATATGTATGTCATGCCACGCCTACAAATAAGCGACGTCAATAACCAACAAAAACCCCAAAAAAACTAACACCGTACCCGATTTCTCATTCCCGTGACTTAAAGTAACAAAAAAAGCCTTTCAAAGCGTCTTTTCGGCACTTTCCTCTCACTCAATGCCCCTTCCCCACCCCCCAACCCCTTACCCAATCCTCTGATCTACAAGCTGAGACAACTTTCAAGTCCGTGCATGCAATGCCACGCCCACAATCGTCCCCTCGCCGAAAGTTGAGCAATTGCATGCCTTAAAAGTGTCCTTTCGCCACTTTCCCCTGGCCCAATGCCCCTCCCCAACCATTCCCACATAACCCATCCGATGACCTATAACCTACCACACGCCTATATATGTATGTCATGCCACGCCTACAAATAAGCGACGTCAATAACCAACAAAAACCCCAAAAAAACTAACACCGTACCCGATTTCTCATTCCCGTGACTTAAAGTAACAAAAAAAGCCTTTCAAAGCGTCTTTTCGGCACTTTCCTCTCACTCAATGCCCCTTCCCCACCCCCCAACCCCTTACCCAATCCTCTGATCTACAAGCTGAGACAACTTTCAAGTCCGTGCATGCAATGCCACGCCCACAATCGTCCCCTCGCCGAAAGTTGAGCAATTGCATGCCTTAAAAGTGTCCTTTCGCCACTTTCCCCTGGCCCAATGCCCCCTCCCCAACCATTCCCACATAACCCATCCGATGACCTATAACCTACCACACGCCTATATATGTATGTCATGCCACGCCTACAAATAAGCGACGTCAATAACCAACAAAAACCCCAAAAAAACTAACACCGTACCCGATTTCTCATTCCCGTGACTTAAAGTAACAAAAAAAGCCTTTCAAAGCGTCTTTTCGGCACTTTCCTCTCACTCAATGCCCCTTCCCCACCCCCCAACCCCTTACCCAATCCTCTGATCTACAAGCTGAGACAACTTTCAAGTCCGTGCATGCAATGCCACGCCCACAATCGTCCCCTCGCCGAAAGTTGAGCAATTGCATGCCTTAAAAGTGTCCTTTCGCCACTTTCCCCTGGCCCAATGCCCCCTCCCCAACCATTCCCACATAACCCATCCGATGACCTATAACCTACCACACGCCTATATATGTATGTCATGCCACGCCTACAAATAAGCGACGTCAATAACCAACAAAAACCCCAAAAAAACTAACACCGTACCCGATTTCTCATTCCCGTGACTTAAAGTAACAAAAAAAGCCTTTCAAAGCGTCTTTTCGGCACTTTCCTCTCACTCAATGCCCCTTCCCCACCCCCCAACCCCTTACCCAATCCTCTGATCTACAAGCTGAGACAACTTTCAAGTCCGTGCATGCAATGCCACGCCCACAATCGTCCCCTCGCCGAAAGTTGAGCAATTGCATGCCTTAAAAGTGTCCTTTCGCCACTTTCCCCTGGCCCAATGCCCCCTCCCCAACCATTCCCACATAACCCATCCGATGACCTATAACCTACCACACGCCTATATATGTATGTCATGCCACGCCTACAAATAAGCGACGTCAATAACCAACAAAAACCCCAAAAAAACTAACACCGTACCCGATTTCTCATTCCCGTGACTTAAAGTAACAAAAAAAGCCTTTCAAAGCGTCTTTTCGGCACTTTCCTCTCACTCAATGCCCCTTCCCCACCCCCCAACCCCTTACCCAATCCTCTGATCTACAAGCTGAGACAACTTTCAAGTCCGTGCATGCAATGCCACGCCCACAATCGTCCCCTCGCCGAAAGTTGAGCAATTGCATGCCTTAAAAGTGTCCTTTCGCCACTTTCCCCTGGCCCAATGCCCCCTCCCCAACCATTCCCACATAACCCATCCGATGACCTATAACCTACCACACGCCTATATATGTATGTCATGCCACGCCTACAAATAAGCGACGTCAATAACCAACAAAAACCCCAAAAAAACTAACACCGTACCCGATTTCTCATTCCCGTGACTTAAAGTAACAAAAAAAGCCTTTCAAAGCGTCTTTTCGGCACTTTCCTCTCACTCAATGCCCCTTCCCCACCCCCCAACCCCTTACCCAATCCTCTGATCTACAAGCTGAGACAACTTTCAAGTCCGTGCATGCAATGCCACGCCCACAATCGTCCCCTCGCCGAAAGTTGAGCAATTGCATGCCTTAAAAGTGTCCTTTCGCCACTTTCCCCTGGCCCAATGCCCCCTCCCCAACCATTCCCACATAACCCATCCGATGACCTATAACCTACCACACGCCTATATATGTATGTCATGCCACGCCTACAAATAAGCGACGTCAATAACCAACAAAAACCCCAAAAAAACTAACACCGTACCCGATTGCTCATTCCCGTGACTTAAAGTAACAAAAAAAGCCTTTCAAAGCGTCTTTTCGGCACTTTCCTCTCACTCAATGCCCCTTCCCCACCCCCCAACCCCTTACCCAATCCTCTGATCTACAAGCTGAGACAACTTTCAAGTCCGTGCATGCAATGCCACGCCCACAATCGTCCCCTCGCCGAAAGTTGAGCAATTGCATGCCTTAAAAGTGTCCTTTCGCCACTTTCCCCTGGCCCAATGCCCCCTCCCCAACCATTCCCACATAACCCATCCGATGACCTATAACCTACCACACGCCTATATATGTATGTCATGCCACGCCTACAAATAAGCGACGTCAATAACCAACAAAAACCCCAAAAAAACTAACACCGTACCCGATTTCTCATTCCCGTGACTTAAAGTAACAAAAAAAGCCTTTCAAAGCGTCTTTTCGGCACTTTCCTCTCACTCAATGCCCCTTCCCCACCCCCCAACCCCTTACCCAATCCTCTGATCTACAAGCTGAGACAACTTTCAAGTCCGTGCATGCAATGCCACGCCCACAATCGTCCCCTCGCCGAAAGTTGAGCAATTGCATGCCTTAAAAGTGTCCTTTCGCCACTTTCCCCTGGCCCAATGCCCCCTCCCCAACCATTCCCACATAACCCATCCGATGACCTATAACCTACCACACGCCTATATATGTATGTCATGCCACGCCTACAAATAAGCGACGTCAATAACCAACAAAAACCCCAAAAAAACTAACACCGTACCCGATTTCTCATTCCCGTGACTTAAAGTAACAAAAAAAGCCTTTCAAAGCGTCTTTTCGGCACTTTCCTCTCACTCAATGCCCCTTCCCCACCTGCCAACCCCTTACCCAATCCTCTGATCTACAAGCTGAGACAACTTTCAAGTCCGTGCATGCAATGCCACGCCCACAATCGTCCCCTCGCCGAAAGTTGAGCAATTGCATGCCTTAAAAGTGTCCTTTCGCCACTTTCCCCTGGCCCAATGCCCCCTCCCCAACCATTCCCACATAACCCATCCGATGACCTATAACCTACCACACGCCTATATATGTATGTCATGCCACGCCTACAAATAAGCGACGTCAATAACCAACAAAAACCCCAAAAAAACTAACACCGTACCCGATTTCTCATTCCCGTGACTTAAAGTAACAAAAAAAGCCTTTCAAAGCGTCTTTTCGGCACTTTCCTCTCACTCAATGCCCCTTCCCCACCCGCCAACCCCTTACCCAATCCTCTGATCTACAAGCTGAGACAACTTTCAAGTCCGTGCATGCAATGCCACGCCCACAATCGTCCCCTCGCCGAAAGTTGAGCAATTGCATGCCTTAAAAGTGTCCTTTCGCCACTTTCCCCTGGCCCAATGCCCCCTCCCCAACCATTCCCACATAACCCATCCGATGACCTATAACCTACCACACGCCTATATATGTATGTCATGCCACGCCTACAAATAAGCGACGTCAATAACCAACAAAAACCCCAAAAAAACTAACACCGTACCCGATTTCTCATTCCCGTGACTTAAAGTAACAAAAAAAGCCTTTCAAAGCGTCTTTTCGGCACTTTCCTCTCACTCAATGCCCCTTCCCCACCCCCCAACCCCTTACCCAATCCTCTGATCTACAAGCTGAGACAACTTTCAAGTCCGTGCATGCAATGCCACGCCCACAATCGTCCCCTCGCCGAAAGTTGAGCAATTGCATGCCTTAAAAGTGTCCTTTCGCCACTTTCCCCTGGCCCAATGCCCCCTCCCCAACCATTCCCACATAACCCATCCGATGACCTATAACCTACCACACGCCTATATATGTATGTCATGCCACGCCTACAAATAAGCGACGTCAATAACCAACAAAAACCCCAAAAAAACTAACACCGTACCCGATTTCTCATTCCCGTGACTTAAAGTAACAAAAAAAGCCTTTCAAAGCGTCTTTTCGGCACTTTCCTCTCACTCAATGCCCCTTCCCCACCCGCCAACCCCTTACCCAATCCTCTGATCTACAAGCTGAGACAACTTTCAAGTCCGTGCATGCAATGCCACGCCCACAATCGTCCCCTCGCCGAAAGTTGAGCAATTGCATGCCTTAAAAGTGTCCTTTCGCCACTTTCCCCTGGCCCAATGCCCCCTCCCCAACCATTCCCACATAACCCATCCGATGACCTATAACCTACCACACGCCTATATATGTATGTCATGCCACGCCTACAAATAAGCGACGTCAATAACCAACAAAAACCCCAAAAAAACTAACACCGTACCCGATTTCTCATTCCCGTGACTTAAAGTAACAAAAAAAGCCTTTCAAAGCGTCTTTTCGGCACTTTCCTCTCACTCAATGCCCCTTCCCCACCCCCCAACCCCTTACCCAATCCTCTGATCTACAAGCTGAGACAACTTTCAAGTCCGTGCATGCAATGCCACGCCCACAATCGTCCCCTCGCCGAAAGTTGAGCAATTGCATGCCTTAAAAGTGTCCTTTCGCCACTTTCCCCTGGCCCAATGCCCCCTCCCCAACCATTCCCACATAACCCATCCGATGACCTATAACCTACCACACGCCTATATATGTATGTCATGCCACGCCTACAAATAAGCGACGTCAATAACCAACAAAAACCCCAAAAAAACTAACACCGTACCCGATTTCTCATTCCCGTGACTTAAAGTAACAAAAAAAGCCTTTCAAAGCGTCTTTTCGGCACTTTCCTCTCACTCAATGCCCCTTCCCCACCTGCCAACCCCTTACCCAATCCTCTGATCTACAAGCTGAGACAACTTTCAAGTCCGTGCATGCAATGCCACGCCCACAATCGTCCCCTCGCCGAAAGTTGAGCAATTGCATGCCTTAAAAGTGTCCTTTCGCCACTTTCCCCTGGCCCAATGCCCCCTCCCCAACCATTCCCACATAACCCATCCGATGACCTATAACCTACCACACGCCTATATATGTATGTCATGCCACGCCTACAAATAAGCGACGTCAATAACCAACAAAAACCCCAAAAAAACTAACACCGTACCCGATTTCTCATTCCCGTGACTTAAAGTAACAAAAAAAGCCTTTCAAAGCGTCTTTTCGGCACTTTCCTCTCACTCAATGCCCCTTCCCCACTCCCCAACCCCTTACCCAATCCTCTGATCTACAAGCTGAGACAACTTTCAAGTCCGTGCATGCAATGCCACGCCCACAATCGTCCCCTCGCCGAAAGTTGAGCAATTGCATGCCTTAAAAGTGTCCTTTCGCCACTTTCCCCTGGCCCAATGCCCCCTCCCCAACCATTCCCACATAACCCATCCGATGACCTATAACCTACCACACGCCTATATATGTATGTCATGCCACGCCTACAAATAAGCGACGTCAATAACCAACAAAAACCCCAAAAAAACTAACACCGTACCCGATTTCTCATTCCCGTGACTTAAAGTAACAAAAAAAGCCTTTCAAAGCGTCTTTTCGGCACTTTCCTCTCACTCAATGCCCCTTCCCCACCCCCCAACCCCTTACCCAATCCTCTGATCTACAAGCTGAGACAACTTTCAAGTCCGTGCATGCAATGCCACGCCCACAATCGTCCCCTCGCCGAAAGTTGAGCAATTGCATGCCTTAAAAGTGTCCTTTCGCCACTTTCCCCTGGCCCAATGCCCCCTCCCCAACCATTCCCACATAACCCATCCGATGACCTATAACCTACCACACGCCTATATATGTATGTCATGCCACGCCTACAAATAAGCGACGTCAATAACCAACAAAAACCCCAAAAAAACTAACACCGTACCCGATTTCTCATTCCCGTGACTTAAAGTAACAAAAAAAGCCTTTCAAAGCGTCTTTTCGGCACTTTCCTCTCACTCAATGCCCCTTCCCCACCCCCCAACCCCTTACCCAATCCTCTGATCTACAAGCTGAGACAACTTTCAAGTCCGTGCATGCAATGCCACGCCCACAATCGTCCCCTCGCCGAAAGTTGAGCAATTGCATGCCTTAAAAGTGTCCTTTCGCCACTTTCCCCTGGCCCAATGCCCCCTCCCCAACCATTCCCACATAACCCATCCGATGACCTATAACCTACCACACGCCTATATATGTATGTCATGCCACGCCTACAAATAAGCGACGTCAATAACCAACAAAAACCCCAAAAAAACTAACACCGTACCCGATTTCTCATTCCCGTGACTTAAAGTAACAAAAAAAGCCTTTCAAAGCGTCTTTTCGGCACTTTCCTCTCACTCAATGCCCCTTCCCCACCCCCCAACCCCTTACCCAATCCTCTGATCTACAAGCTGAGACAACTTTCAAGTCCGTGCATGCAATGCCACGCCCACAATCGTCCCCTCGCCGAAAGTTGAGCAATTGCATGCCTTAAAAGTGTCCTTTCGCCACTTTCCCCTGGCCCAATGCCCCCTCCCCAACCATTCCCACATAACCCATCCGATGACCTATAACCTACCACACGCCTATATATGTATGTCATGCCACGCCTACAAATAAGCGACGTCAATAACCAACAAAAACCCCAAAAAAACAAACACCGTACCCGATTTCTCATTCCCGTGACTTAAAGTAACAAAAAAAGCCTTTCAAAGCGTCTTTTCGGCACTTTCCTCTCACTCAATGCCCCTTCCCCACCCCCCAACCCCTTACCCAATCCTCTGATCTACAAGCTGAGACAACTTTCAAGTCCGTGCATGCAATGCCACGCCCACAATCGTCCCCTCGCCGAAAGTTGAGCAATTGCATGCCTTAAAAGTGTCCTTTCGCCACTTTCCCCTGGCCCAATGCCCCCTCCCCAACCATTCCCACATAACCCATCCGATGACCTATAACCTACCACACGCCTATATATGTATGTCATGCCACGCCTACAAATAAGCGACGTCAATAACCAACAAAAACCCCAAAAAAACTAACACCGTACCCGATTTCTCATTCCCGTGACTTAAAGTAACAAAAAAAGCCTTTCAAAGCGTCTTTTCGGCATTTTCCTCTCACTCAATGCCCCTTCCCCACCCCCCCAACCCCTTACCCAATCCTCTGATCTACAAGCTGAGACAACTTTCAAGTCCGTGCATGCAATGCCACGCCCACAATCGTCCCCTCGCCGAAGGTAAGCTAATTCAATGCTTCCAAGTCACCTTTCGCCATTCTCCCCCGGCCCAATGCCCTCACCTTAACCATTCCCATATACCGCATAGGCGCATACGATGGCCTATAACCTTCTCTTTCTCCGATCTTGTTTTTTCATACACTTCCTTTTGCCTTTTCTTCTTTACTCTATATATTTCTCCTGGCTATGTTTAACCAATCATCGGCATAATAATCGTCTCTCTCATGTCTTTTCTCTCACCTCTATTATATCTACATATTTATTTCCTTTATGTCGCCTTTCCTTGGGTGTAAGCTATGATTTTTATTTTTCATTTTCTTGTTCCCTTTTCTTCGTTATTTGTAAACTCGCTCGTCTGTCCTTTAGCACTTCTTCTAGGGAATGATGATCGCTACCGATTTCCACCCCTATTTTAATTCCTGTGTCTACTAGCTCCCCTTTATTATGTTTTTCTAATATACGCGTAATCTGTAATGGATTTACTTAGAATTTCACTAGTGTATTTATGTATGTCTTTATGTGAAAAGAGAGAGTTTGCGATCAATAGATAATTTATTAGGAAGAAATCCAGTAATCTCCTTCCGTTGGTGTTTAGAGTCATTTCTCCATGTATTCCTATGACTCCTTTCCTTTTTTCTTTTCATTTCCCCTTCTAGAACTTAAATCGCTGGCTATGATTATCTTCCCTTTTTTCCTGTCGCATACTTCTGTCCCATAATTTATCTTCTCCTTCCTTCTTTTCGTCCTCGTTCGGTCCGTATGCTACGACTATTGTTTTGGTTTCTCCGCATTTTCCTAATTCCACCTCTAGTATTTTTTTCCTTACTACTTATAACTCTCTGATATCATTTATTTTATTATTTTTCACCTCGCAAGCTACTCCTGCTCTTGGATTAGTGCTTTCTACTACCCCTCTGTATATCATAAGGTATCCATTATCTCATTTATTACATTTTTCACCTCTTTTATTTGTTTGTGTCAGTGCTAAAATCCACATTAATTCTGTTCATTCAATAATTTCTAGTTCCTTTTCCTTTATTCCCCTCACATTGCACTTTGACTTTCCTGTCTTCTTCGTTCTGCTTTTTCTCGTGGCTACTTGTTTTTTCTTTAGCATTCTTCCCTTCTTCCTTGGATCTTTTTTGCTTTTGTTGCTATTTGATTGGTTTTATAGGATGAACTTGTGCTCTTCATTTAGGTCTCCAAAAGCTCGTTGTGTTCCCCTCGTTTGTCGAATTGTTAGGAATAGTGGTGTGTGATGTGGAAATTTTGCGTTGAGAGCGGATGTCGGTATTGGGATAATGGGGAGGTGTGTTAGATCCGGTATCGTTGAGAATCGCAGAATCTTCAGTTTTAACCTCACTGTTGCAGAGCAGTGGCAGAGGAAGTGTTCTGTATCTTCCTTTCAACATCACTTGGACAATCAATAAGTGTGAGTGTGAGACAAGTTTCAAGTCCGTGCATGCAATGCCACGCCCACAATCGTCCCCTCGCCGAAAGTTGAGCAATTGCATGCCTTAAAAGTGTCCTTTCGCCACTTTCCCCTGGCCCAATGCCCCCTCCCCAACCATTCCCACATAACCCATCCGATGACCTATAACCTACCACACGCCTATATATGTATGTCATGCCACGCCTACAAATAAGCGACGTCAATAACCAACAAAAACCCCAAAAAAACTAACACCGTACCCGATTTCTCATTCCCGTGACTTAAAGTAACAAAAAAAGCCTTTCAAAGCGTCTTTTCGGCACTTTCCTCTCACTCAATGCCCCTTCCCCACCCCCCAACCCCTTACCCAATCCTCTGATCTACAAGCTGAGACAACTTTCAAGTCCGTGCATGCAATGCCACGCCCACAATCGTCCCCTCGCCGAAAGTTGAGCAATTGCATGCCTTAAAAGTGTCCTTTCGCCACTTTCCCCTGGCCCAATGCCCCCTCCCCAACCATTCCCACATAACCCATCCGATGACCTATAACCTACCACACGCCTATATATGTATGTCATGCCACGCCTACAAATAAGCGACGTCAATAACCAACAAAAACCCCAAAAAAACTAACACCGTACCCGATTTCTCATTCCCGTGACTTAAAGTAACAAAAAAAGCCTTTCAAAGCGTCTTTTCGGCATTTTCCTCTCACTCAATGCCCCTTCCCCACCCCCCCAACCCCTTACCCAATCCTCTGATCTACAAGCTGAGACAACTTTCAAGTCCGTGCATGCAATGCCACGCCCACAATCGTCCCCTCGCCGAAGGTAAGCTAATTCAATGCTTCCAAGTCACCTTTCGCCATTCTCCCCCGGCCCAATGCCCTCACCTTAACCATTCCCATATACCGCATAGGCGCATACGATGGCCTATAACCTTCTCTTTCTCCGATCTTGTTTTTTCATACACTTCCTTTTGCCTTTTCTTCTTTACTCTATATATTTCTCCTGGCTATGTTTAACCAATCATCGGCATAATAATCGTCTCTCTCATGTCTTTTCTCTCACCTCTATTATATCTACATATTTATTTCCTTTATGTCGCCTTTCGTGGGGTGTAAGCTATGATTTTTATTTTTCATTTTCTTCTTCCCTTTTCTTCGTTATTTGTAAACTCGCTCATCTGTCCTTAAGCACTTCTTCTAGGGAATGATGATCGCTACCGATTTCCACCCCTATTTTAATTCCTATGCCTACTAGCTCCCCTTTATTATGTTTTTCTAATATACGCGTAATCTGTAATGGATTTACTTAGAATTTCACTAGTGTATTTATGTATGTCTTTATGTGAAAAGAGAGAGTTTGCGATCAATAGATAATTTATTAGGAAGAAATCCAGCAATCTCCTTCCGTTGGTGTTTAGAGTCATTTCTCCATGTATTCCTATGACTCCTTCCCATTTTTTCTTTTCATTTCCCCTTCTAGAACTTAAATCGCTGGCTATGATTATCTTCCCTTTTTTCCTGTCGCATACTTCTGTCCCATAATTTATCTTTTTCTTCCTTCTTTTCGTCCTCGTTCGGTCCGTATGCTACGACTATTGTTTTGGTTTCTCCGCATTTTCCTAATTCCACCTCTAGTATTTTTTCGCTTACTACTTATAACTCTCTGATATCATTTATTTTATTATTTTTCACCTCGCAAGCTACTCCTGCTCTTGGATTAGTGCTTTCTACTACCCCTCTGTATATCATAAGGTATCCATTATCTCATT
The DNA here is from genome assembly GCA_946965025.1 of Blera fallax. Lineage (NCBI taxonomy): Eukaryota > Metazoa > Arthropoda > Insecta > Diptera > Syrphidae > Blera > Blera fallax. The sequence goes on from CAMPTQ010000007.1 coordinate 115,290, forward strand.
TATTACATTTTTCACCTCTTTTATTTGTTTGTGTCAGTGCTAAAATCCACATTAATTCTGTTCATTCAATAATTTCTAGTTCCTTTTCCTTTATTCCCCTCACATTGCACTTTGACTTTCCTGTCTTCTTCGTTCTGCTTTTTCTCGTGGCTACTTGTTTTTTCTTTAGCATTCTTCCCTTCTTCCTTGGATCTTTTTTGCTTTTGTTGCTATTTGATTGGTTTTATAGGATGAACTTGTGCTCTTCATTTAGGTCTCCAAAAGCTCGTTGTGCTCCCCTCGTTTGTCGAATTGTTAGGAATAGTGGTGTGTGATGTGGAAATTTTGCGTTGAGAGCGGATGTCGGTATTGGGATAATGGGGAGGTGTGTTAGATCCGGTATCGTTGAGAATCGCAGTATCTTCAGTTTTAACCTCACTGTTGCAGAGCAGTGGCAGAGGAAGTGTTCTGTATCTTCCTTTCAACATCACTTGGACAATCAATAAGTGTGAGTGTGAGACAAGTTTCAAGTCCGTGCATGCAATGCCACGCCCACAATCGTCCCCTCGCCGAAAGTTGAGCAATTGCATGCCTTAAAAGTGTCCTTTCGCCACTTTCCCCTGGCCCAATGCCCCCTCCCCAACCATTCCCACATAACCCATCCGATGACCTATAACCTACCACACGCCTATATATGTATGTCATGCCACGCCTACAAATAAGCGACGTCAATAACCAACAAAAACCCCAAAAAAACTAACACCGTACCCGATTTCTCATTCCCGTGACTTAAAGTAACAAAAAAAGCCTTTCAAAGCGTCTTTTCGGCACTTTCCTCTCACTCAATGCCCCTTCCCCACCCCCCAACCCCTTACCCAATCCTCTGATCTACAAGCTGAGACAACTTTCAAGTCCGTGCATGCAATGCCACGCCCACAATCGTCCCCTCGCCGAAAGTTGAGCAATTGCATGCCTTAAAAGTGTCCTTTCGCCACTTTCCCCTGGCCCAATGCCCCCTCCCCAACCATTCCCACATAACCCATCCGATGACCTATAACCCACCACACGCCTATATATGTATGTCATGCCACGCCTACAAATAAGCGACGTCAATAACCAACAAAAACCCCAAAAAAACTAACACCGTACCCGATTTCTCATTCCCGTGACTTAAAGTAACAAAAAAAGCCTTTCAAAGCGTCTTTTCGGCACTTTCCTCTCACTCAATGCCCCTTCCCCACCCCCCAACCCCTTACCCAATCCTCTGATCTACAAGCTGAGACAACTTTCAAGTCCGTGCATGCAATGCCACGCCCACAATCGTCCCCTCGCCGAAGGTAAGCTAATTCAATGCTTCCAAGTCACCTTTCGCCATTCTCCCCCGGCCCAATGCCCTCACCTTAACCATTCCCATATACCGCATAGGCGCATACGATGGCCTATAACCTTCTCTTTCTCCGATCTTGTTTTTTCATACACTTCCTTTTGCCTTTTCTTCTTTACTCTATATATTTCTCCTGGCTATGTTTAACCAATCATCGGCATAATAATCGTCTCTCTCATGTCTTTTCTCTCACCTCTATTATATCTACATATTTATTTCCTTTATGTCGCCTTTCCTTGGGTGTAAGCTATGATTTTTATTTTTCATTTTCTTCTTCCCTTTTCTTCGTTGTTTGTAAACTCGCTCATCTGTCCTTAAGCACTACTTCTAGGGAATGATGATCGCTACCGATTTCCACCCCTCTTTTAATTCCTGTGTCTACTAGCTTCCCTTTATTATGTTTTTCTACTATAATATACGCGTAATCTGTAATGGATTTACTTAGAATTTCACTAGTGTATTTATGTATGTCTTTATGTGAAAAGAGAGAGTTTGCGATCAATAGGTAATTTATTAGGAAGAAATCCAGCAATCTCCTTCCGTTGGTGTTTAGAGTCATTTCTCCATGTATTCCTATGACTCCTTTCCTTTTTTCTTTTCATTTCCCCTTCTAGAACTTAAATCGCTGGCTATGATTATCTTCCCTTTTTTCCTGTCGCATACTTCTGTCCCAGAATTTATCTTCTCCTTCCTTCTTTTCGTCCTCGTTCGGTCCGTATGCTACGACTATTGTTTTGGTTTCTCCGCATTTTCCTAATTCCACCTCTAGTATTTTTTTCCTTACTACTTATAACTCTCTGATATCATTTATTTTATTATTTTTCACCTCGCAAGCTACTCCTGCTCTTGGATTAGTGCTTTCTACTACCCCTCTGTATATCATAAGGTATCCATTATCTCATTTATTACATTTTTCACCTCTTTTATTTGTTTGTGTCAGTGCTAAAATCCACATTAATTCTGTTCATTCAATAATTCCTAGTTCCTTTTCCTTTATTCCCCTCACATTGCACTTTGACTTTCCTGTCTTCTTCGTTCTGCTTTTTCTCGTGGCTACTTGTTTTTTCTTTAGCATTCTTCCCTTCTTCCTTGGATCTTTTTTGCTTTTGTTGCTATTTGATTGGTTTTATAGGATGAACTTGTGCTCTTCATTTAGGTCTCCAAAAGCTCGTTGTGCTCCCCTCGTTTGTCGAATTGTTAGGAATAGTGGTGTGTGATGTGGAAATTTTGCGTTGAGAGCGGATGTCGGTATTGGGATAATGGGGAGGTGTGTTAGATCCGGTATCGTTGAGAATCGCAGAATCTTCAGTTTTAATCTCACTGTTGCAGAGCAGTGGCAGAGGAAGTGTTCTGTATCTTCCTTTCAACATCACTTGGACAATCAATAAGTGTGAGTGTGAGACAAGTTTCAAGTCCGTGCATGCAATGCCACGCCCACAATCGTCCCCTCGCCGAAAGTTGAGCAATTGCATGCCTTAAAAGTGTCCTTTCGCCACTTTCCCCTGGCCCAATGCCCCCTCCCCAACCATTCCCACATAACCCATCCGATGACCTATAACCTACCACACGCCTATATATGTATGTCATGCCACGCCTACAAATAAGCGACGTCAATAACCAACAAAAACCCCAAAAAAACTAACACCGTACCCGATTTCTCATTCCCGTGACTTAAAGTAACAAAAAAAGCCTTTCAAAGCGTCTTTTCGGCACTTTCCTCTCACTCAATGCCCCTTCCCCACCCCCCAACCCCTTACCCAATCCTCTGATCTACAAGCTGAGACAACTTTCAAGTCCGTGCATGCAATGCCACGCCCACAATCGTCCCCTCGCCGAAAGTTGAGCAATTGCATGCCTTAAAAGTGTCCTTTCGCCACTTTCCCCTGGCCCAATGCCCCTCCCCAACCATTCCCACATAACCCATCCGATGACCTATAACCTACCACACGCCTATATATGTATGTCATGCCACGCCTACAAATAAGCGACGTCAATAACCAACAAAAACCCCAAAAAAACTAACACCGTACCCGATTTCTCATTCCCGTGACTTAAAGTAACAAAAAAAGCCTTTCAAAGCGTCTTTTCGGCACTTTCCTCTCACTCAATGCCCCTTCCCCACCCCCCAACCCCTTACCCAATCCTCTGATCTACAAGCTGAGACAACTTTCAAGTCCGTGCATGCAATGCCACGCCCACAATCGTCCCCTCGCCGAAAGTTGAGCAATTGCATGCCTTAAAAGTGTCCTTTCGCCACTTTCCCCTGGCCCAATGCCCCCTCCCCAACCATTCCCACATAACCCATCCGATGACCTATAACCTACCACACGCCTATATATGTATGTCATGCCACGCCTACAAATAAGCGACGTCAATAACCAACAAAAACCCCAAAAAAACTAACACCGTACCCGATTTCTCATTCCCGTGACTTAAAGTAACAAAAAAAGCCTTTCAAAGCGTCTTTTCGGCACTTTCCTCTCACTCAATGCCCCTTCCCCACCCCCCAACCCCTTACCCAATCCTCTGATCTACAAGCTGAGACAACTTTCAAGTCCGTGCATGCAATGCCACGCCCACAATCGTCCCCTCGCCGAAAGTTGAGCAATTGCATGCCTTAAAAGTGTCCTTTCGCCACTTTCCCCTGGCCCAATGCCCCCTCCCCAACCATTCCCACATAACCCATCCGATGACCTATAACCTACCACACGCCTATATATGTATGTCATGCCACGCCTACAAATAAGCGACGTCAATAACCAACAAAAACCCCAAAAAAACTAACACCGTACCCGATTTCTCATTCCCGTGACTTAAAGTAACAAAAAAAGCCTTTCAAAGCGTCTTTTCGGCACTTTCCTCTCACTCAATGCCCCTTCCCCACCCCCCAACCCCTTACCCAATCCTCTGATCTACAAGCTGAGACAACTTTCAAGTCCGTGCATGCAATGCCACGCCCACAATCGTCCCCTCGCCGAAAGTTGAGCAATTGCATGCCTTAAAAGTGTCCTTTCGCCACTTTCCCCTGGCCCAATGCCCCCTCCCCAACCATTCCCACATAACCCATCCGATGACCTATAACCTACCACACGCCTATATATGTATGTCATGCCACGCCTACAAATAAGCGACGTCAATAACCAACAAAAACCCCAAAAAAACTAACACCGTACCCGATTTCTCATTCCCGTGACTTAAAGTAACAAAAAAAGCCTTTCAAAGCGTCTTTTCGGCACTTTCCTCTCACTCAATGCCCCTTCCCCACCCGCCAACCCCTTACCCAATCCTCTGATCTACAAGCTGAGACAACTTTCAAGTCCGTGCATGCAATGCCACGCCCACAATCGTCCCCTCGCCGAAAGTTGAGCAATTGCATGCCTTAAAAGTGTCCTTTCGCCACTTTCCCCTGGCCCAATGCCCCCTCCCCAACCATTCCCACATAACCCATCCGATGACCTATAACCTACCACACGCCTATATATGTATGTCATGCCACGCCTACAAATAAGCGACGTCAATAACCAACAAAAACCCCAAAAAAACTAACACCGTACCCGATTTCTCATTCCCGTGACTTAAAGTAACAAAAAAAGCCTTTCAAAGCGTCTTTTCGGCACTTTCCTCTCACTCAATGCCCCTTCCCCACCCCCCAACCCCTTACCCAATCCTCTGATCTACAAGCTGAGACAACTTTCAAGTCCGTGCATGCAATGCCACGCCCACAATCGTCCCCTCGCCGAAAGTTGAGCAATTGCATGCCTTAAAAGTGTCCTTTCGCCACTTTCCCCTGGCCCAATGCCCCCTCCCCAACCATTCCCACATAACCCATCCGATGACCTATAACCTACCACACGCCTATATATGTATGTCATGCCACGCCTACAAATAAGCGACGTCAATAACCAACAAAAACCCCAAAAAAACTAACACCGTACCCGATTTCTCATTCCCGTGACTTAAAGTAACAAAAAAAGCCTTTCAAAGCGTCTTTTCGGCACTTTCCTCTCACTCAATGCCCCTTCCCCACCCCCCAACCCCTTACCCAATCCTCTGATCTACAAGCTGAGACAACTTTCAAGTCCGTGCATGCAATGCCACGCCCACAATCGTCCCCTCGCCGAAAGTTGAGCAATTGCATGCCTTAAAAGTGTCCTTTCGCCACTTTCCCCTGGCCCAATGCCCCCTCCCCAACCATTCCCACATAACCCATCCGATGACCTATAACCTACCACACGCCTATATATGTATGTCATGCCACGCCTACAAATAAGCGACGTCAATAACCAACAAAAACCCCAAAAAAACTAACACCGTACCCGATTTCTCATTCCCGTGACTTAAAGTAACAAAAAAAGCCTTTCAAAGCGTCTTTTCGGCACTTTCCTCTCACTCAATGCCCCTTCCCCACCCCCCAACCCCTTACCCAATCCTCTGATCTACAAGCTGAGACAACTTTCAAGTCCGTGCATGCAATGCCACGCCCACAATCGTCCCCTCGCCGAAGGTAAGCTAATTCAATGCTTCCAAGTCACCTTTCGCCATTCTCCCCCGGCCCAATGCCCTCACCTTAACCATTCCCATATACCGCATAGGCGCATACGATGGCCTATAACCTTCTCTTTCTCCGATCTTGTTTTTTCATACACTTCCTTTTGCCTTTTCTTCTTTACTCTATATATTTCTCCTGGCTATGTTTAACCAATCATCGGCATAATAATCGTCTCTCTCATGTCTTTTCTCTCACCTCTATTATATCTACATATTTATTTCCTTTATGTCGCCTTTCGTGGGGTGTAAGCTATGATTTTTATTTTTCATTTTCTTGTTCCCTTTTCTTCGTTATTTGTAAACTCGCTCGTCTGTCCTTTAGCACTACTTCTAGGGAATGATGATCGCTACCGATTTCCACCCCTCTTTTAATTCCTGTGTCTACTAGCTTCCCTTTATTATGTTTTTCTACTATAATATACGCGTAATCTGTAATGGATTTACTTAGAATTTCACTAGTGTATTTATGTATGTCTTTATGTGAAAAGAGAGAGTTTGCGATCAATAGGTAATTTATTAGGAAGAAATCCAGTAATCTCCTTCCGTTGGTGTTTAGAGTCATTTCTCCATGTATTCCTATGACTCCTTTCCTTTTTTCTTTTCATTTCCCCTTCTAGAACTTAAATCGCTGGCTATGATTATCTTCCCTTTTTTCCTGTCGCATACTTCTGTCCCATAATTTATCTTTTTCTTCCTTCTTTTCGTCCTCGTTCGGTCCGTATGCTACGACTATTGTTTTGGTTTCTCCGCATTTTCCTAATTCCACCTCTAGTATTTTTTCGCTTACTACTTATAACTCTCTGATATCATTTATTTTATTATTTTTCACCTCGCAAGCTACTCCTGCTCTTGGATTAGTGCTTTCTACTACCCCTCTGTATATCATAAGGTATCCATTATCTCATTTATTACATTTTTCACCTCTTTTATTTGTTTGTGTCAGTGCTAAAATCCACATTAATTCTGTTCATTCAATAATTTCTAGTTCCTTTTCCTTTATTCCCCTCACATTGCACTTTGACTTTCCTGTCTTCTTCGTTCTGCTTTTTCTCGTGGCTACTTGTTTTTTCTTTAGCATTCTTCCCTTCTTCCTTGGATCTTTTTTGCTTTTGTTGCTATTTGATTGGTTTTATAGGATGAACTTGTGCTCTTCATTTAGGTCTCCAAAAGCTCGTTGTGTTCCCCTCGTTTGTCGAATTGTTAGGAATAGTGGTGTGTGATGTGGAAATTTTGCGTTGAGAGCGGATGTCGGTATTGGGATAATGGGGAGGTGTGTTAGATCCGGTATCGTTGAGAATCGCAGAATCTTCAGTTTTAATCTCACTGTTGCAGAGCAGTGGCAGAGGAAGTGTTCTGTATCTTCCTTTCAACATCACTTGGACAATCAATAAGTGTGAGTGTGAGACAAGTTTCAAGTCCGTGCATGCAATGCCACGCCCACAATCGTCCCCTCGCCGAAAGTTGAGCAATTGCATGCCTTAAAAGTGTCCTTTCGCCACTTTCCCCTGGCCCAATGCCCCCTCCCCAACCATTCCCACATAACCCATCCGATGACCTATAACCTACCACACGCCTATATATGTATGTCATGCCACGCCTACAAATAAGCGACGTCAATAACCAACAAAAACCCCAAAAAAACTAACACCGTACCCGATTTCTCATTCCCGTGACTTAAAGTAACAAAAAAAGCCTTTCAAAGCGTCTTTTCGGCACTTTCCTCTCACTCAATGCCCCTTCCCCACCCCCCAACCCCTTACCCAATCCTCTGATCTACAAGCTGAGACAACTTTCAAGTCCGTGCATGCAATGCCACGCCCACAATCGTCCCCTCGCCGAAAGTTGAGCAATTGCATGCCTTAAAAGTGTCCTTTCGCCACTTTCCCCTGGCCCAATGCCCCCTCCCCAACCATTCCCACATAACCCATCCGATGACCTATAACCTACCACACGCCTATATATGTATGTCATGCCACGCCTACAAATAAGCGACGTCAATAACCAACAAAAACCCCAAAAAAACTAACACCGTACCCGATTTCTCATTCCCGTGACTTAAAGTAACAAAAAAAGCCTTTCAAAGCGTCTTTTCGGCACTTTCCTCTCACTCAATGCCCCTTCCCCACCCTCCAACCCCTTACCCAATCCTCTGATCTACAAGCTGAGACAACTTTCAAGTCCGTGCATGCAATGCCACGCCCACAATCGTCCCCTCGCCGAAAGTTGAGCAATTGCATGCCTTAAAAGTGTCCTTTCGCCACTTTCCCCTGGCCCAATGCCCCCTCCCCAACCATTCCCACATAACCCATCCGATGACCTATAACCTACCACACGCCTATATATGTATGTCATGCCACGCCTACAAATAAGCGACGTCAATAACCAACAAAAACCCCAAAAAAACTAACACCGTACCCGATTTCTCATTCCCGTGACTTAAAGTAACAAAAAAAGCCTTTCAAAGCGTCTTTTCGGCACTTTCCTCTCACTCAATGCCCCTTCCCCACCCCCCAACCCCTTACCCAATCCTCTGATCTACAAGCTGAGACAACTTTCAAGTCCGTGCATGCAATGCCACGCCCACAATCGTCCCCTCGCCGAAAGTTGAGCAATTGCATGCCTTAAAAGTGTCCTTTCGCCACTTTCCCCTGGCCCAATGCCCCCTCCCCAACCATTCCCACATAACCCATCCGATGACCTATAACCTACCACACGCCTATATATGTATGTCATGCCACGCCTACAAATAAGCGACGTCAATAACCAACAAAAACCCCAAAAAAACTAACACCGTACCCGATTTCTCATTCCCGTGACTTAAAGTAACAAAAAAAGCCTTTCAAAGCGTCTTTTCGGCACTTTCCTCTCACTCAATGCCCCTTCCCCACCCGCCAACCCCTTACCCAATCCTCTGATCTACAAGCTGAGACAACTTTCAAGTCCGTGCATGCAATGCCACGCCCACAATCGTCCCCTCGCCGAAAGTTGAGCAATTGCATGCCTTAAAAGTGTCCTTTCGCCACTTTCCCCTGGCCCAATGCCCCCTCCCCAACCATTCCCACATAACCCATCCGATGACCTATAACCTACCACACGCCTATATATGTATGTCATGCCACGCCTACAAATAAGCGACGTCAATAACCAACAAAAACCCCAAAAAAACTAACACCGTACCCGATTTCTCATTCCCGTGACTTAAAGTAACAAAAAAAGCCTTTCAAAGCGTCTTTTCGGCACTTTCCTCTCACTCAATGCCCCTTCCCCACCCCCCAACCCCTTACCCAATCCTCTGATCTACAAGCTGAGACAACTTTCAAGTCCGTGCATGCAATGCCACGCCCACAATCGTCCCCTCGCCGAAAGTTGAGCAATTGCATGCCTTAAAAGTGTCCTTTCGCCACTTTCCCCTGGCCCAATGCCCCCTCCCCAACCATTCCCACATAACCCATCCGATGACCTATAACCTACCACACGCCTATATATGTATGTCATGCCACGCCTACAAATAAGCGACGTCAATAACCAACAAAAACCCCAAAAAAACTAACACCGTACCCGATTTCTCATTCCCGTGACTTAAAGTAACAAAAAAAGCCTTTCAAAGCGTCTTTTCGGCACTTTCCTCTCACTCAATGCCCCTTCCCCACCCCCCAACCCCTTACCCAATCCTCTGATCTACAAGCTGAGACAACTTTCAAGTCCGTGCATGCAATGCCACGCCCACAATCGTCCCCTCGCCGAAAGTTGAGCAATTGCATGCCTTAAAAGTGTCCTTTCGCCACTTTCCCCTGGCCCAATGCCCCCTCCCCAACCATTCCCACATAACCCATCCGATGACCTATAACCTACCACACGCCTATATATGTATGTCATGCCACGCCTACAAATAAGCGACGTCAATAACCAACAAAAACCCCAAAAAAACTAACACCGTACCCGATTTCTCATTCCCGTGACTTAAAGTAACAAAAAAAGCCTTTCAAAGCGTCTTTTCGGCATTTTCCTCTCACTCAATGCCCCTTCCCCACCCCCCCAACCCCTTACCCAATCCTCTGATCTACAAGCTGAGACAACTTTCAAGTCCGTGCATGCAATGCCACGCCCACAATCGTCCCCTCGCCGAAGGTAAGCTAATTCAATGCTTCCAAGTCACCTTTCGCCATTCTCCCCCGGCCCAATGCCCTCACCTTAACCATTCCCATATACCGCATAGGCGCATACGATGGCCTATAACCTTCTCTTTCTCCGATCTTGTTTTTTCATACACTTCCTTTTGCCTTTTCTTCTTTACTCTATATATTTCTCCTGGCTATGTTTAACCAATCATCGGCATAATAATCGTCTCTCTCATGTCTTTTCTCTCACCTCTATTATATCTACATATTTATTTCCTTTATGTCGCCTTTCCTTGGGTGTAAGCTATGATTTTTATTTTTCATTTTCTTCTTCCCTTTTCTTCGTTGTTTGTAAACTCGCTCATCTGTCCTTAAGCACTACTTCTAGGGAATGATGATCGCTACCGATTTCCACCCCTCTTTTAATTCCTGTGTCTACTAGCTTCCCTTTATTATGTTTTTCTACTATAATATACGCGTAATCTGTAATGGATTTACTTAGAATTTCACTAGTGTATTTATGTATGTCTTTATGTGAAAAGAGAGAGTTTGCGATCAATAGGTAATTTATTAGGAAGAAATCCAGTAATCTCCTTCCGTTGGTGTTTAGAGTCATTTCTCCATGTATTCCTATGACTCCTTTCCTTTTTTCTTTTCATTTCCCCTTCTAGAACTTAAATCGCTGGCTATGATTATCTTCCCTTTTTTCCTGTCGCATACTTCTGTCCCATAATTTATCTTCTCCTTCCTTCTTTTCGTCCTCGTTCGGTCCGTATGCTACGACTATTGTTTTGGTTTCCCCACATTTTCCTAATTCCACCTCTAGTATTTTTTTCCTTACTACTTATAACTCTCTGATATCATTTATTTTATTATTTTTCACCTCGCAAGCTACTCCTGCTCTTGGATTAGTGCTTTCTACTACCCCTCTGTATATCATAAGGTATCCATTATCTCATTTATTACATTTTTCACCTCTTTTATTTGTTTGTGTCAGTGCTAAAATCCACATTAATTCTGTTCATTCAATAATTTCTAGTTCCTTTTCCTTTATTCCCCTCACATTGCACTTTGACTTTCCTGTCTTCTTCGTTCTGCTTTTTCTCGTGGCTACTTGTTTTTTCTTTAGCATTCTTCCCTTCTTCCTTGGATCTTTTTTGCTTTTGTTGCTATTTGATTGGTTTTATAAGATGAACTTGTGCTCTTTATTAAGGTCTCCAAAAGCTCGTTGTGTTCCCCTCGTTTGTCGAATTGTTAGGAATAGTGGTGTGTGATGTGGAAATTTTGCGTTGAGAGCGGATGTCGGTATTGGGATAATGGGGAGGTGTGTTAGATCCGGTATCGTTGAGAATCGCAGAATCTTCAGTTTTAATCTCACTGTTGCAGAGCAGTGGCAGAGGAAGTGTTCTGTATCTTCCTTTCAACATCACTTGGACAATCAATAAGTGTGAGTGTGAGACAAGTTTCAAGTCCGTGCATGCAATGCCACGCCCACAATCGTCCCCTCGCCGAAAGTTGAGCAATTGCATGCCTTAAAAGTGTCCTTTCGCCACTTTCCCCTGGCCCAATGCCCCCTCCCCAACCATTCCCACATAACCCATCCGATGACCTATAACCTACCACACGCCTATATATGTATGTCATGCCACGCCTACAAATAAGCGACGTCAATAACCAACAAAAACCCCAAAAAAACTAACACCGTACCCGATTTCTCATTCCCGTGACTTAAAGTAACAAAAAAAGCCTTTCAAAGCGTCTTTTCGGCACTTTCCTCTCACTCAATGCCCCTTCCCCACCCCCCAACCCAACCCCTTACCCAATCCTCTGATCTACAAGCTGAGACAACTTTCAAGTCCGTGCATGCAATGCCACGCCCACAATCGTCCCCTCGCCGAAAGTTGAGCAATTGCATGCCTTAAAAGTGTCCTTTCGCCACTTTCCCCTGGCCCAATGCCCCCTCCCCAACCATTCCCACATAACCCATCCGATGACCTATAACCTACCACACGCCTATATATGTATGTCATGCCACGCCTACAAATAAGCGACGTCAATAACCAACAAAAACCCCAAAAAAACTAACACCGTACCCGATTTCTCATTCCCGTGACTTAAAGTAACAAAAAAAGCCTTTCAAAGCGTCTTTTCGGCACTTTCCTCTCACTCAATGCCCCTTCCCCACCCCCCAACCCCTTACCCAATCCTCTGATCTACAAGCTGAGACAACTTTCAAGTCCGTGCATGCAATGCCACGCCCACAATCGTCCCCTCGCCGAAAGTTGAGCAATTGCATGCCTTAAAAGTGTCCTTTCGCCACTTTCCCCTGGCCCAATGCCCCCTCCCCAACCATTCCCACATAACCCATCCGATGACCTATAACCTACCACACGCCTATATATGTATGTCATGCCACGCCTACAAATAAGCGACGTCAATAACCAACAAAAACCCCAAAAAAACTAACACCGTACCCGATTTCTCATTCCCGTGACTTAAAGTAACAAAAAAAGCCTTTCAAAGCGTCTTTTCGGCACTTTCCTCTCACTCAATGCCCCTTCCCCACCCGCCAACCCCTTACCCAATCCTCTGATCTACAAGCTGAGACAACTTTCAAGTCCGTGCATGCAATGCCACGCCCACAATCGTCCCCTCGCCGAAAGTTGAGCAATTGCATGCCTTAAAAGTGTCCTTTCGCCACTTTCCCCTGGCCCAATGCCCCCTCCCCAACCATTCCCACATAACCCATCCGATGACCTATAACCTACCACACGCCTATATATGTATGTCATGCCACGCCTACAAATAAGCGACGTCAATAACCAACAAAAACCCCAAAAAAACTAACACCGTACCCGATTTCTCATTCCCGTGACTTAAAGTAACAAAAAAAGCCTTTCAAAGCGTCTTTTCGGCACTTTCCTCTCACTCAATGCCCCTTCCCCACCCCCCAACCCCTTACCCAATCCTCTGATCTACAAGCTGAGACAACTTTCAAGTCCGTGCATGCAATGCCACGCCCACAATCGTCCCCTCGCCGAAAGGTGAGCAATTGCATGCCTTAAAAGTGTCCTTTCGCCACTTTCCCCTGGCCCAATGCCCCCTCCCCAACCATTCCCACATAACCCATCCGATGACCTATAACCTACCACACGCCTATATATGTATGTCATGCCACGCCTACAAATAAGCGACGTCAATAACCAACAAAAACCCCAAAAAAACTAACACCGTACCCGATTTCTCATTCCCGTGACTTAAAGTAACAAAAAAAGCCTTTCAAAGCGTCTTTTCGGCACTTTCCTCTCACTCAATGCCCCTTCCCCACCCCCCAACCCCTTACCCAATCCTCTGATCTACAAGCTGAGACAACTTTCAAGTCCGTGCATGCAATGCCACGCCCACAATCGTCCCCTCGCCGAAAGTTGAGCAATTGCATGCCTTAAAAGTGTCCTTTCGCCACTTTCCCCTGGCCCAATGCCCCCTCCCCAACCATTCCCACATAACCCATCCGATGACCTATAACCTACCACACGCCTATATATGTATGTCATGCCACGCCTACAAATAAGCGACGTCAATAACCAACAAAAACCCCAAAAAAACTAACACCGTACCCGATTTCTCATTCCCGTGACTTAAAGTAACAAAAAAAGCCTTTCAAAGCGTCTTTTCGGCACTTTCCTCTCACTCAATGCCCCTTCCCCACCCCCCAACCCCTTACCCAATCCTCTGATCTACAAGCTGAGACAACTTTCAAGTCCGTGCATGCAATGCCACGCCCACAATCGTCCCCTCGCCGAAAGTTGAGCAATTGCATGCCTTAAAAGTGTCCTTTCGCCACTTTCCCCTGGCCCAATGCCCCCTCCCCAACCATTCCCACATAACCCATCCGATGACCTATAACCTACCACACGCCTATATATGTATGTCATGCCACGCCTACAAATAAGCGACGTCAATAACCAACAAAAACCCCAAAAAAACTAACACCGTACCCGATTTCTCATTCCCGTGACTTAAAGTAACAAAAAAAGCCTTTCAAAGCGTCTTTTCGGCATTTTCCTCTCACTCAATGCCCCTTCCCCACCCCCCAACCCCTTACCCAATCCTCTGATCTACAAGCTGAGACAACTTTCAAGTCCGTGCATGCAATGCCACGCCCACAATCGTCCCCTCGCCGAAGGTAAGCTAATTCAATGCTTCCAAGTCACCTTTCGCCATTCTCCCCCGGCCCAATGCCCTCACCTTAACCATTCCCATATACCGCATAGGCGCATACGATGGCCTATAACCTTCTCTTTCTCCGATCTTGTTTTTTCATACACTTCCTTTTGCCTTTTCTTCTTTACTCTATATATTTCTCCTGGCTATGTTTAACCAATCATCGGCATAATAATCGTCTCTCTCATGTCTTTTCTCTCACCTCTATTATATCTACATATTTATTTCCTTTATGTCGCCTTTCGTTGGGTGTAAGCTATGATTTTTATTTTTCATTTTCTTCTTCCCTTTTCTTCGTTATTTGTAAACTCGCTCATCTGTCCTTAAGCACTTCTTCTAGGGAATGATGATCGCTACCGATTTCCACCCCTATTTTAATTCCTGTGCCTACTAGCTTCCCTTTATTATGTTTTTCTACTATAATATACGAGTAATCTATAATGGATTTCTCGTTTCTACTTACAATTTCACTAGTGTATTTATGTATGTCTTTATGTGAAAAGAGAGAGTTTGCGATCAATAGATAATTTATTAGGAAGAAATCCAGCAATCTCCTTCCGTTGGTGTTTAGAGTCATTTCTCCATGTATTCCTATGACTCCTTTCCTTTTTTCTTTTCATTTCCCCTTCTAGAACTTAAATCGCTGGCTATGATTATCTTCCCTTTTTTCCTGTCGCATACTTCTGTCCCATAATTTATCTTTTTCTTCCTTCTTTTCGTCCTCGTTCGGTCCGTATGCTACGACTATTGTTTTGGTTTCTCCGCATTTTCCTAATTCCACCTCTAGTATTTTTTCGCTTACTACTTATAACTCTCTGGTATCATTTATTTTATTATTTTTCACCTCGCAAGCTACTCCTGCTCTTGGATTAATGATTTCTACTACCCCTCTGTATATCATAAGGTATCCATTATCTCATTTATTACATTTTTCACCTCTTTTATTTGTTTGTGTCAGTGCTAAAATCCACATTAATTCTGTTCATTCAATAATTTCTAGTTCCTTTTCCTTTATTCCCCTCACATTGCACTTTGACTTTCCTGTCTTCTTCGTTCTGCTTTTTCTCGTGGCTACTTGTTTTTTCTTTAGCATTCTTCCCTTCTTCCTTGGATCTTTTTTGCTTTTGTTGCTATTTGATTGGTTTTATAGGATGAACTTGTGCTCTTCATTTAGGTCTCCAAAAGCTCGTTGTGCTCCCCTCGTTTGTCGAATTGTTAGGAATAGTGGTGTGTGATGTGGAAATTTTGCGTTGAGAGCGGATGTCGGTATTGGGATAATGGGGAGGTGTGTTAGATCCGGTATCGTTGAGAATCGCAGAATCTTCAGTTTTAATCTCACTGTTGCAGAGCAGTGGCAGAGGAAGTGTTCTGTATCTTCCTTTCAACATCACTTGGACAATCAATAAGTGTGAGTGTGAGACAAGTTTCAAGTCCGTGCATGCAATGCCACGCCCACAATCGTCCCCTCGCCGAAAGTTGAGCAATTGCATGCCTTAAAAGTGTCCTTTCGCCACTTTCCCCTGGCCCAATGCCCCCTCCCCAACCATTCCCACATAACCCATCCGATGACCTATAACCTACCACACGCCTATATATGTATGTCATGCCACGCCTACAAATAAGCGACGTCAATAACCAACAAAAACCCCAAAAAAACTAACACCGTACCCGATTTCTCATTCCCGTGACTTAAAGTAACAAAAAAAGCCTTTCAAAGCGTCTTTTCGGCACTTTCCTCTCACTCAATGCCCCTTCCCCACCCCCCAACCCAACCCCTTACCCAATCCTCTGATCTACAAGCTGAGACAACTTTCAAGTCCGTGCATGCAATGCCACGCCCACAATCGTCCCCTCGCCGAAAGTTGAGCAATTGCATGCCTTAAAAGTGTCCTTTCGCCACTTTCCCCTGGCCCAATGCCCCCTCCCCAACCATTCCCACATAACCCATCCGATGACCTATAACCTACCACACGCCTATATATGTATGTCATGCCACGCCTACAAATAAGCGACGTCAATAACCAACAAAAACCCCAAAAAAACTAACACCGTACCCGATTTCTCATTCCCGTGACTTAAAGTAACAAAAAAAGCCTTTCAAAGCGTCTTTTCGGCACTTTCCTCTCACTCAATGCCCCTTCCCCACCCCCCAACCCCTTACCCAATCCTCTGATCTACAAGCTGAGACAACTTTCAAGTCCGTGCATGCAATGCCACGCCCACAATCGTCCCCTCGCCGAAAGTTGAGCAATTGCATGCCTTAAAAGTGTCCTTTCGCCACTTTCCCCTGGCCCAATGCCCCCTCCCCAACCATTCCCACATAACCCATCCGATGACCTATAACCTACCACACGCCTATATATGTATGTCATGCCACGCCTACAAATAAGCGACGTCAATAACCAACAAAAACCCCAAAAAAACTAACACCGTACCCGATTTCTCATTCCCGTGACTTAAAGTAACAAAAAAAGCCTTTCAAAGCGTCTTTTCGGCACTTTCCTCTCACTCAATGCCCCTTCCCCACCCCCCAACCCCTTACCCAATCCTCTGATCTACAAGCTGAGACAACTTTCAAGTCCGTGCATGCAATGCCACGCCCACAATCGTCCCCTCGCCGAAAGTTGAGCAATTGCATGCCTTAAAAGTGTCCTTTCGCCACTTTCCCCTGGCCCAATGCCCCCTCCCCAACCATTCCCACATAACCCATCCGATGACCTATAACCTACCACACGCCTATATATGTATGTCATGCCACGCCTACAAATAAGCGACGTCAATAACCAACAAAAACCCCAAAAAAACTAACACCGTACCCGATTTCTCATTCCCGTGACTTAAAGTAACAAAAAAAGCCTTTCAAAGCGTCTTTTCGGCACTTTCCTCTCACTCAATGCCCCTTCCCCACCCCCCAACCCCTTACCCAATCCTCTGATCTACAAGCTGAGACAACTTTCAAGTCCGTGCATGCAATGCCACGCCCACAATCGTCCCCTCGCCGAAGGTAAGCTAATTCAATGCTTCCAAGTCACCTTTCGCCATTCTCCCCCGGCCCAATGCCCTCACCTTAACCATTCCCATATACCGCATAGGCGCATACGATGGCCTATAACCTTCTCTTTCTCCGATCTCGTTTTTTCATACACTTCCTTTTGCCTTTTCTTTACTCTATATATTTCTCCTGGCTATGTTTAACCAATCATCGGCATAATAATCGTCTCTCTCATGTCTTTTCTCTCACCTCTATTATATCTATATATTTATTTCCTTTATGTCGCCTTTCGTTGGGTGTAAGCTATGATTTTTATTTTTCATTTTCTTCTTCCCTTTTCTTCGTTATTTGTAAACTCGCTCATCTGTCCTTAAGCACTTCTTCTAGGGAATGATGATCGCTACCGATTTCCACCCCTATTTTAATTCCTATGCCTACTAGCTCCCCTTTATTATGTTTTTCTAATATACGCGTAATCTGTAATGGATTTACTTAGAATTTCACTAGTGTATTTATGTATGTCTTTATGTGAAAAGAGAGAGTTTGCGATCAATAGATAATTTATTAGGAAGAAATCCAGTAATCTCCTTCCGTTGGTGTTTAGAGTCATTTCTCCATGTATTCCTATGACTCCTTTCCTTTTTTCTTTTCATTTCCCCTTCTAGAACTTAAATCGCTGGCTATGATTATCTTCCCTTTTTTCCTGTCGCATACTTCTGTCCCATAATTTATCTTTTTCTTCCTTCTTTTCGTCCTCGTTCGGTCCGTATGCTACGACTATTGTTTTGGTTTCTCCGCATTTTCCTAATTCCACCTCTAGTATTTTTTCGCTTACTACTTATAACTCTCTGATATCATTTATTTTATTATTTTTCACCTCGCAAGCTACTCCTGCTCTTGGATTAGTGCTTTCTACTACCCCTCTGTATATCATAAGGTATCCATTATCTCATTTATTACATTTTTCACCTCTTTTATTTGTTTGTGTCAGTGCTAAAATCCACATTAATTCTGTTCATTCAATAATTTCTAGTTCCTTTTCCTTTATTCCCCTCACATTGCACTTTGACTTTCCTGTCTTCTTCGTTCTGCTTTTTCTCGTGGCTACTTGTTTTTTCTTTAGCATTCTTCCCTTCTTCCTTGGATCTTTTTTGCTTTTGTTGCTATTTGATTGGTTTTATAAGATGAACTTGTGCTCTTTATTAAGGTCTCCAAAAGCTCGTTGTGTTCCCCTCGTTTGTCGAATTGTTAGGAATAGTGGTGTGTGATGTGGAAATTTTGCGTTGAGAGCGGATGTCGGTATTGGGATAATGGGGAGGTGTGTTAGATCCGGTATCGTTGAGAATCGCAGAATCTTCAGTTTTAATCTCACTGTTGCAGAGCAGTGGCAGAGGAAGTGTTCTGTATCTTCCTTTCAACATCACTTGGACAATCAATAAGTGTGAGTGTGAGACAAGTTTCAAGTCCGTGCATGCAATGCCACGCCCACAATCGTCCCCTCGCCGAAAGTTGAGCAATTGCATGCCTTAAAAGTGTCCTTTCGCCACTTTCCCCTGGCCCAATGCCCCCTCCCCAACCATTCCCACATAACCCATCCGATGACCTATAACCTACCACACGCCTATATATGTATGTCATGCCACGCCTACAAATAAGCGACGTCAATAACCAACAAAAACCCCAAAAAAACTAACACCGTACCCGATTTCTCATTCCCGTGACTTAAAGTAACAAAAAAAGCCTTTCAAAGCGTCTTTTCGGCACTTTCCTCTCACTCAATGCCCCTTCCCCACCCCCCAACCCCTTACCCAATCCTCTGATCTACAAGCTGAGACAACTTTCAAGTCCGTGCATGCAATGCCACGCCCACAATCGTCCCCTCGCCGAAAGGTGAGCAATTGCATGCCTTAAAAGTGTCCTTTCGCCACTTTCCCCTGGCCCAATGCCCCCTCCCCAACCATTCCCACATAACCCATCCGATGACCTATAACCTACCACACGCCTATATATGTATGTCATGCCACGCCTACAAATAAGCGACGTCAATAACCAACAAAAACCCCAAAAAAACTAACACCGTACCCGATTTCTCATTCCCGTGACTTAAAGTAACAAAAAAAGCCTTTCAAAGCGTCTTTTCGGCACTTTCCTCTCACTCAATGCCCCTTCCCCACCCCCCAACCCCTTACCCAATCCTCTGATCTACAAGCTGAGACAACTTTCAAGTCCGTGCATGCAATGCCACGCCCACAATCGTCCCCTCGCCGAAAGTTGAGCAATTGCATGCCTTAAAAGTGTCCTTTCGCCACTTTCCCCTGGCCCAATGCCCCCTCCCCAACCATTCCCACATAACCCATCCGATGACCTATAACCTACCACACGCCTATATATGTATGTCATGCCACGCCTACAAATAAGCGACGTCAATAACCAACAAAAACCCCAAAAAAACTAACACCGTACCCGATTTCTCATTCCCGTGACTTAAAGTAACAAAAAAAGCCTTTCAAAGCGTCTTTTCGGCACTTTCCTCTCACTCAATGCCCCTTCCCCACCCCCCAACCCCTTACCCAATCCTCTGATCTACAAGCTGAGACAACTTTCAAGTCCGTGCATGCAATGCCACGCCCACAATCGTCCCCTCGCCGAAAGTTGAGCAATTGCATGCCTTAAAAGTGTCCTTTCGCCACTTTCCCCTGGCCCAATGCCCCCTCCCCAACCATTCCCACATAACCCATCCGATGACCTATAACCTACCACACGCCTATATATGTATGTCATGCCACGCCTACAAATAAGCGACGTCAATAACCAACAAAAACCCCAAAAAAACTAACACCGTACCCGATTTCTCATTCCCGTGACTTAAAGTAACAAAAAAAGCCTTTCAAAGCGTCTTTTCGGCACTTTCCTCTCACTCAATGCCCCTTCCCCACCTGCCAACCCCTTACCCAATCCTCTGATCTACAAGCTGAGACAACTTTCAAGTCCGTGCATGCAATGCCACGCCCACAATCGTCCCCTCGCCGAAAGTTGAGCAATTGCATGCCTTAAAAGTGTCCTTTCGCCACTTTCCCCTGGCCCAATGCCCCCTCCCCAACCATTCCCACATAACCCATCCGATGACCTATAACCTACCACACGCCTATATATGTATGTCATGCCACGCCTACAAATAAGCGACGTCAATAACCAACAAAAACCCCAAAAAAACTAACACCGTACCCGATTTCTCATTCCCGTGACTTAAAGTAACAAAAAAAGCCTTTCAAAGCGTCTTTTCGGCACTTTCCTCTCACTCAATGCCCCTTCCCCACCCCCCAACCCCTTACCCAATCCTCTGATCTACAAGCTGAGACAACTTTCAAGTCCGTGCATGCAATGCCACGCCCACAATCGTCCCCTCGCCGAAAGTTGAGCAATTGCATGCCTTAAAAGTGTCCTTTCGCCACTTTCCCCTGGCCCAATGCCCCCTCCCCAACCATTCCCACATAACCCATCCGATGACCTATAACCTACCACACGCCTATATATGTATGTCATGCCACGCCTACAAATAAGCGACGTCAATAACCAACAAAAACCCCAAAAAAACTAACACCGTACCCGATTTCTCATTCCCGTGACTTAAAGTAACAAAAAAAGCCTTTCAAAGCGTCTTTTCGGCACTTTCCTCTCACTCAATGCCCCTTCCCCACCCCCCAACCCCTTACCCAATCCTCTGATCTACAAGCTGAGACAACTTTCAAGTCCGTGCATGCAATGCCACGCCCACAATCGTCCCCTCGCCGAAAGTTGAGCAATTGCATGCCTTAAAAGTGTCCTTTCGCCACTTTCCCCTGGCCCAATGCCCCCTCCCCAACCATTCCCACATAACCCATCCGATGACCTATAACCTACCACACGCCTATATATGTATGTCATGCCACGCCTACAAATAAGCGACGTCAATAACCAACAAAAACCCCAAAAAAACTAACACCGTACCCGATTTCTCATTCCCGTGACTTAAAGTAACAAAAAAAGCCTTTCAAAGCGTCTTTTCGGCACTTTCCTCTCACTCAATGCCCCTTCCCCACCCGCCAACCCCTTACCCAATCCTCTGATCTACAAGCTGAGACAACTTTCAAGTCCGTGCATGCAATGCCACGCCCACAATCGTCCCCTCGCCGAAAGGTGAGCAATTGCATGCCTTAAAAGTGTCCTTTCGCCACTTTCCCCTGGCCCAATGCCCCCTCCCCAACCATTCCCACATAACCCATCCGATGACCTATAACCTACCACACGCCTATATATGTATGTCATGCCACGCCTACAAATAAGCGACGTCAATAACCAACAAAAACCCCAAAAAAACTAACACCGTACCCGATTTCTCATTCCCGTGACTTAAAGTAACAAAAAAAGCCTTTCAAAGCGTCTTTTCGGCACTTTCCTCTCACTCAATGCCCCTTCCCCACCCCCCAACCCCTTACCCAATCCTCTGATCTACAAGCTGAGACAACTTTCAAGTCCGTGCATGCAATGCCACGCCCACAATCGTCCCCTCGCCGAAAGTTGAGCAATTGCATGCCTTAAAAGTGTCCTTTCGCCACTTTCCCCTGGCCCAATGCCCCCTCCCCAACCATTCCCACATAACCCATCCGATGACCTATAACCTACCACACGCCTATATATGTATGTCATGCCACGCCTACAAATAAGCGACGTCAATAACCAACAAAAACCCCAAAAAAACTAACACCGTACCCGATTTCTCATTCCCGTGACTTAAAGTAACAAAAAAAGCCTTTCAAAGCGTCTTTTCGGCACTTTCCTCTCACTCAATGCCCCTTCCCCACCCCCCAACCCCTTACCCAATCCTCTGATCTACAAGCTGAGACAACTTTCAAGTCCGTGCATGCAATGCCACGCCCACAATCGTCCCCTCGCCGAAAGTTGAGCAATTGCATGCCTTAAAAGTGTCCTTTCGCCACTTTCCCCTGGCCCAATGCCCCCTCCCCAACCATTCCCACATAACCCATCCGATGACCTATAACCTACCACACGCCTATATATGTATGTCATGCCACGCCTACAAATAAGCGACGTCAATAACCAACAAAAACCCCAAAAAAACTAACACCGTACCCGATTTCTCATTCCCGTGACTTAAAGTAACAAAAAAAGCCTTTCAAAGCGTCTTTTCGGCACTTTCCTCTCACTCAATGCCCCTTCCCCACCCGCCAACCCCTTACCCAATCCTCTGATCTACAAGCTGAGACAACTTTCAAGTCCGTGCATGCAATGCCACGCCCACAATCGTCCCCTCGCCGAAAGTTGAGCAATTGCATGCCTTAAAAGTGTCCTTTCGCCACTTTCCCCTGGCCCAATGCCCCCTCCCCAACCATTCCCACATAACCCATCCGATGACCTATAACCTACCACACGCCTATATATGTATGTCATGCCACGCCTACAAATAAGCGACGTCAATAACCAACAAAAACCCCAAAAAAACTAACACCGTACCCGATTTCTCATTCCCGTGACTTAAAGTAACAAAAAAAGCCTTTCAAAGCGTCTTTTCGGCACTTTCCTCTCACTCAATGCCCCTTCCCCACCCCCCAACCCCTTACCCAATCCTCTGATCTACAAGCTGAGACAACTTTCAAGTCCGTGCATGCAATGCCACGCCCACAATCGTCCCCTCGCCGAAAGTTGAGCAATTGCATGCCTTAAAAGTGTCCTTTCGCCACTTTCCCCTGGCCCAATGCCCCCTCCCCAACCATTCCCACATAACCCATCCGATGACCTATAACCTACCACACGCCTATATATGTATGTCATGCCACGCCTACAAATAAGCGACGTCAATAACCAACAAAAACCCCAAAAAAACTAACACCGTACCCGATTTCTCATTCCCGTGACTTAAAGTAACAAAAAAAGCCTTTCAAAGCGTCTTTTCGGCACTTTCCTCTCACTCAATGCCCCTTCCCCACCCCCCAACCCCTTACCCAATCCTCTGATCTACAAGCTGAGACAACTTTCAAGTCCGTGCATGCAATGCCACGCCCACAATCGTCCCCTCGCCGAAAGTTGAGCAATTGCATGCCTTAAAAGTGTCCTTTCGCCACTTTCCCCTGGCCCAATGCCCCCTCCCCAACCATTCCCACATAACCCATCCGATGACCTATAACCTACCACACGCCTATATATGTATGTCATGCCACGCCTACAAATAAGCGACGTCAATAACCAACAAAAACCCCAAAAAAACTAACACCGTACCCGATTTCTCATTCCCGTGACTTAAAGTAACAAAAAAAGCCTTTCAAAGCGTCTTTTCGGCACTTTCCTCTCACTCAATGCCCCTTCCCCACCCGCCAACCCCTTACCCAATCCTCTGATCTACAAGCTGAGACAACTTTCAAGTCCGTGCATGCAATGCCACGCCCACAATCGTCCCCTCGCCGAAAGTTGAGCAATTGCATGCCTTAAAAGTGTCCTTTCGCCACTTTCCCCTGGCCCAATGCCCCCTCCCCAACCATTCCCACATAACCCATCCGATGACCTATAACCTACCACACGCCTATATATGTATGTCATGCCACGCCTACAAATAAGCGACGTCAATAACCAACAAAAACCCCAAAAAAACTAACACCGTACCCGATTTCTCATTCCCGTGACTTAAAGTAACAAAAAAAGCCTTTCAAAGCGTCTTTTCGGCACTTTCCTCTCACTCAATGCCCCTTCCCCACCCCCCAACCCCTTACCCAATCCTCTGATCTACAAGCTGAGACAACTTTCAAGTCCGTGCATGCAATGCCACGCCCACAATCGTCCCCTCGCCGAAAGTTGAGCAATTGCATGCCTTAAAAGTGTCCTTTCGCCACTTTCCCCTGGCCCAATGCCCCCTCCCCAACCATTCCCACATAACCCATCCGATGACCTATAACCTACCACACGCCTATATATGTATGTCATGCCACGCCTACAAATAAGCGACGTCAATAACCAACAAAAACCCCAAAAAAACTAACACCGTACCCGATTTCTCATTCCCGTGACTTAAAGTAACAAAAAAAGCCTTTCAAAGCGTCTTTTCGGCATTTTCCTCTCACTCAATGCCCCTTCCCCACCCCCCCAACCCCTTACCCAATCCTCTGATCTACAAGCTGAGACAACTTTCAAGTCCGTGCATGCAATGCCACGCCCACAATCGTCCCCTCGCCGAAGGTAAGCTAATTCAATGCTTCCAAGTCACCTTTCGCCATTCTCCCCCGGCCCAATGCCCTCACCTTAACCATTCCCATATACCGCATAGGCGCATACGATGGCCTATAACCTTCTCTTTCTCCGATCTTGTTTTTTCATACACTTCCTTTTGCCTTTTCTTCTTTACTCTATATATTTCTCCTGGCTATGTTTAACCAATCATCGGCATAATAATCGTCTCTCTCATGTCTTTTCTCTCACCTCTATTATATCTACATATTTATTTCCTTTATGTCGCCTTTCCTTGGGTGTAAGCTATGATTTTTATTTTTCATTTTCTTCTTCCCTTTTCTTCGTTGTTTGTAAACTCGCTCATCTGTCCTTAAGCACTACTTCTAGGGAATGATGATCGCTACCGATTTCCACCCCTCTTTTAATTCCTGTGTCTACTAGCTTCCCTTTATTATGTTTTTCTACTATAATATACGCGTAATCTGTAATGGATTTACTTAGAATTTCACTAGTGTATTTATGTATGTCTTTATGTGAAAAGAGAGAGTTTGCGATCAATAGGTAATTTATTAGGAAGAAATCCAGTAATCTCCTTCCGTTGGTGTTTAGAGTCATTTCTCCATGTATTCCTATGACTCCTTTCCTTTTTTCTTTTCATTTCCCCTTCTAGAACTTAAATCGCTGGCTATGATTATCTTCCCTTTTTTCCTGTCGCATACTTCTGTCCCATAATTTATCTTCTCCTTCCTTCTTTTCGTCCTCGTTCGGTCCGTATGCTACGACTATTGTTTTGGTTTCCCCACATTTTCCTAATTCCACCTCTAGTATTTTTTTCCTTACTACTTATAACTCTCTGATATCATTTATTTTATTATTTTTCACCTCGCAAGCTACTCCTGCTCTTGGATTAGTGCTTTCTACTACCCCTCTGTATATCATAAGGTATCCATTATCTCATTTATTACATTTTTCACCTCTTTTATTTGTTTGTGTCAGTGCTAAAATCCACATTAATTCTGTTCATTCAATAATTTCTAGTTCCTTTTCCTTTATTCCCCTCACATTGCACTTTGACTTTCCTGTCTTCTTCGTTCTGCTTTTTCTCGTGGCTACTTGTTTTTTCTTTAGCATTCTTCCCTTCTTCCTTGGATCTTTTTTGCTTTTGTTGCTATTTGATTGGTTTTATAAGATGAACTTGTGCTCTTTATTAAGGTCTCCAAAAGCTCGTTGTGTTCCCCTCGTTTGTCGAATTGTTAGGAATAGTGGTGTGTGATGTGGAAATTTTGCGTTGAGAGCGGATGTCGGTATTGGGATAATGGGGAGGTGTGTTAGATCCGGTATCGTTGAGAATCGCAGAATCTTCAGTTTTAATCTCACTGTTGCAGAGCAGTGGCAGAGGAAGTGTTCTGTATCTTCCTTTCAACATCACTTGGACAATCAATAAGTGTGAGTGTGAGACAAGTTTCAAGTCCGTGCATGCAATGCCACGCCCACAATCGTCCCCTCGCCGAAAGTTGAGCAATTGCATGCCTTAAAAGTGTCCTTTCGCCACTTTCCCCTGGCCCAATGCCCCCTCCCCAACCATTCCCACATAACCCATCCGATGACCTATAACCTACCACACGCCTATATATGTATGTCATGCCACGCCTACAAATAAGCGACGTCAATAACCAACAAAAACCCCAAAAAAACTAACACCGTACCCGATTTCTCATTCCCGTGACTTAAAGTAACAAAAAAAGCCTTTCAAAGCGTCTTTTCGGCACTTTCCTCTCACTCAATGCCCCTTCCCCACCCCCCAACCCCTTACCCAATCCTCTGATCTACAAGCTGAGACAACTTTCAAGTCCGTGCATGCAATGCCACGCCCACAATCGTCCCCTCGCCGAAAGTTGAGCAATTGCATGCCTTAAAAGTGTCCTTTCGCCACTTTCCCCTGGCCCAATGCCCCCTCCCCAACCATTCCCACATAACCCATCCGATGACCTATAACCTACCACACGCCTATATATGTATGTCATGCCACGCCTACAAATAAGCGACGTCAATAACCAACAAAAACCCCAAAAAAACTAACACCGTACCCGATTTCTCATTCCCGTGACTTAAAGTAACAAAAAAAGCCTTTCAAAGCGTCTTTTCGGCATTTTCCTCTCACTCAATGCCCCTTCCCCACCCCCCAACCCCTTACCCAATCCTCTGATCTACAAGCTGAGACAACTTTCAAGTCCGTGCATGCAATGCCACGCCCACAATCGTCCCCTCGCCGAAGGTAAGCTAATTCAATGCTTCCAAGTCACCTTTCGCCATTCTCCCCCGGCCCAATGCCCTCACCTTAACCATTCCCATATACCGCATAGGCGCATACGATGGCCTATAACCTTCTCTTTCTCCGATCTTGTTTTTTCATACACTTCCTTTTGCCTTTTCTTCTTTACTCTATATATTTCTCCTGGCTATGTTTAACCAATCATCAGCATAATAATCGTCTCACTCATTTCTTTTCTCTCACCTCTATTATATCTACATATTTATTTCCTTTATGTCGCCTTTCGTTGGGTGTAAGCTATGATTTTTATTTTTCATTTTCTCTTCCCTTTTCTTCGTTGTTTGTAAACTCGCTCATCTGTCCTTAAGCACTACATACTTCTAGGGAATGATGATCGCTACCGATTTCCACCCCTCTTTTAATTCCTGTGTCTACTAGCTTCCCTTTATTACGTTTTTCTACTATAATATACGCGTAATCTGTAATGGATTTACTTAGAATTTCACTAGTGTATTTATGTATGTCTTTATGTGAAAAGGGAGAGTTTGCGATCTATAGGTAATTTATTAGGAAGAAATCCTGTAATCTCCTTCCGTTGGTGTTTAGAGTCATTTCTCCATGTATTCCTATGACTCCTTCCCATTTTTTCTTTTCATTTCCCCTTCTAGAACTTAAATCGCTGGCTATGATTATCTTCCCTTTTTTCCTGTCGCATACTTCTGTCCCATAATTTATCTTTTTCTTCCTTCTTTTCGTCCTCGTTCGGTCCGTATGCTACGACTATTGTTTTGGTTTCTCCGCATTTTCCTAATTCCACCTCTAGTATTTTTTCGCTTACTACTTATAACTCTCTGGTATCATTTATTTTATTATTTTTCACCTCGCAAGCTACTCCTGCTCTTGGATTAATGATTTCTACTACCCCTCTGTATATCATAAGGTATCCATTATCTCATTTATTACATTTTTCACCTCTTTTATTTGTTTGTGTCAGTGCTAAAATCCACATTAATTCTGTTCATTCAATAATTTCTAGTTCCTTTTCCTTTATTCCCCTCACATTGCACTTTGACTTTCCTGTCTTCTTCGTTCTGCTTTTTCTCGTGGCTACTTGTTTTTTCTTTAGCATTCTTCCCTTCTTCCTTGGATCTTTTTTGCTTTTGTTGCTATTTGATTGGTTTTATAGGATGAACTTGTGCTCTTCATTTAGGTCTCCAAAAGCTCGTTGTGCTCCCCTCGTTTGTCGAATTGTTAGGAATAGTGGTGTGTGATGTGGAAATTTTGCGTTGAGAGCGGATGTCGGTATTGGGATAATGGGGAGGTGTGTTAGATCCGGTATCGTTGAGAATCGCAGAATCTTCAGTTTTAATCTCACTGTTGCAGAGCAGTGGCAGAGGAAGTGTTCTGTATCTTCCTTTCAACATCACTTGGACAATCAATAAGTGTGAGTGTGAGACAAGTTTCAAGTCCGTGCATGCAATGCCACGCCCACAATCGTCCCCTCGCCGAAAGTTGAGCAATTGCATGCCTTAAAAGTGTCCTTTCGCCACTTTCCCCTGGCCCAATGCCCCCTCCCCAACCATTCCCACATAACCCATCCGATGACCTATAACCTACCACACGCCTATATATGTATGTCATGCCACGCCTACAAATAAGCGACGTCAATAACCAACAAAAACCCCAAAAAAACTAACACCGTACCCGATTTCTCATTCCCGTGACTTAAAGTAACAAAAAAAGCCTTTCAAAGCGTCTTTTCGGCACTTTCCTCTCACTCAATGCCCCTTCCCCACCCCCCAACCCCTTACCCAATCCTCTGATCTACAAGTTGAGACAACTTTCAAGTCCGTGCATGCAATGCCACGCCCACAATCGTCCCCTCGCCGAAAGTTGAGCAATTGCATGCCTTAAAAGTGTCCTTTCGCCACTTTCCCCTGGCCCAATGCCCCCTCCCCAACCATTCCCACATAACCCATCCGATGACCTATAACCTACCACACGCCTATATATGTATGTCATGCCACGCCTACAAATAAGCGACGTCAATAACCAACAAAAACCCCAAAAAAACTAACACCGTACCCGATTTCTCATTCCCGTGACTTAAAGTAACAAAAAAAGCCTTTCAAAGCGTCTTTTCGGCACTTTCCTCTCACTCAATGCCCCTTCCCCACCCCCCAACCCCTTACCCAATCCTCTGATCTACAAGCTGAGACAACTTTCAAGTCCGTGCATGCAATGCCACGCCCACAATCGTCCCCTCGCCGAAAGTTGAGCAATTGCATGCCTTAAAAGTGTCCTTTCGCCACTTTCCCCTGGCCCAATGCCCCCTCCCCAACCATTCCCACATAACCCATCCGATGACCTATAACCTACCACACGCCTATATATGTATGTCATGCCACGCCTACAAATAAGCGACGTCAATAACCAACAAAAACCCCAAAAAAACTAACACCGTACCCGATTTCTCATTCCCGTGACTTAAAGTAACAAAAAAAGCCTTTCAAAGCGTCTTTTCGGCACTTTCCTCTCACTCAATGCCCCTTCCCCACCCGCCAACCCCTTACCCAATCCTCTGATCTACAAGCTGAGACAACTTTCAAGTCCGTGCATGCAATGCCACGCCCACAATCGTCCCCTCGCCGAAAGTTGAGCAATTGCATGCCTTAAAAGTGTCCTTTCGCCACTTTCCCCTGGCCCAATGCCCCCTCCCCAACCATTCCCACATAACCCATCCGATGACCTATAACCTACCACACGCCTATATATGTATGTCATGCCACGCCTACAAATAAGCGACGTCAATAACCAACAAAAACCCCAAAAAAACTAACACCGTACCCGATTTCTCATTCCCGTGACTTAAAGTAACAAAAAAAGCCTTTCAAAGCGTCTTTTCGGCACTTTCCTCTCACTCAATGCCCCTTCCCCACCCCCCAACCCCTTACCCAATCCTCTGATCTACAAGCTGAGACAACTTTCAAGTCCGTGCATGCAATGCCACGCCCACAATCGTCCCCTCGCCGAAAGTTGAGCAATTGCATGCCTTAAAAGTGTCCTTTCGCCACTTTCCCCTGGCCCAATGCCCCCTCCCCAACCATTCCCACATAACCCATCCGATGACCTATAACCTACCACACGCCTATATATGTATGTCATGCCACGCCTACAAATAAGCGACGTCAATAACCAACAAAAACCCCAAAAAAACTAACACCGTACCCGATTGCTCATTCCCGTGACTTAAAGTAACAAAAAAAGCCTTTCAAAGCGTCTTTTCGGCACTTTCCTCTCACTCAATGCCCCTTCCCCACCCCCCAACCCCTTACCCAATCCTCTGATCTACAAGCTGAGACAACTTTCAAGTCCGTGCATGCAATGCCACGCCCACAATCGTCCCCTCGCCGAAAGTTGAGCAATTGCATGCCTTAAAAGTGTCCTTTCGCCACTTTCCCCTGGCCCAATGCCCCCTCCCCAACCATTCCCACATAACCCATCCGATGACCTATAACCTACCACACGCCTATATATGTATGTCATGCCACGCCTACAAATAAGCGACGTCAATAACCAACAAAAACCCCAAAAAAACTAACACCGTACCCGATTTCTCATTCCCGTGACTTAAAGTAACAAAAAAAGCCTTTCAAAGCGTCTTTTCGGCACTTTCCTCTCACTCAATGCCCCTTCCCCACCCCCCAACCCCTTACCCAATCCTCTGATCTACAAGCTGAGACAACTTTCAAGTCCGTGCATGCAATGCCACGCCCACAATCGTCCCCTCGCCGAAAGTTGAGCAATTGCATGCCTTAAAAGTGTCCTTTCGCCACTTTCCCCTGGCCCAATGCCCCCTCCCCAACCATTCCCACATAACCCATCCGATGACCTATAACCTACCACACGCCTATATATGTATGTCATGCCACGCCTACAAATAAGCGACGTCAATAACCAACAAAAACCCCAAAAAAACTAACACCGTACCCGATTTCTCATTCCCGTGACTTAAAGTAACAAAAAAAGCCTTTCAAAGCGTCTTTTCGGCACTTTCCTCTCACTCAATGCCCCTTCCCCACCCCCCAACCCCTTACCCAATCCTCTGATCTACAAGCTGAGACAACTTTCAAGTCCGTGCATGCAATGCCACGCCCACAATCGTCCCCTCGCCGAAAGTTGAGCAATTGCATGCCTTAAAAGTGTCCTTTCGCCACTTTCCCCTGGCCCAATGCCCCCTCCCCAACCATTCCCACATAACCCATCCGATGACCTATAACCTACCACACGCCTATATATGTATGTCATGCCACGCCTACAAATAAGCGACGTCAATAACCAACAAAAACCCCAAAAAAACTAACACCGTACCCGATTTCTCATTCCCGTGACTTAAAGTAACAAAAAAAGCCTTTCAAAGCGTCTTTTCGGCACTTTCCTCTCACTCAATGCCCCTTCCCCACCCCCCAACCCCTTACCCAATCCTCTGATCTACAAGCTGAGACAACTTTCAAGTCCGTGCATGCAATGCCACGCCCACAATCGTCCCCTCGCCGAAAGTTGAGCAATTGCATGCCTTAAAAGTGTCCTTTCGCCACTTTCCCCTGGCCCAATGCCCCCTCCCCAACCATTCCCACATAACCCATCCGATGACCTATAACCTACCACACGCCTATATATGTATGTCATGCCACGCCTACAAATAAGCGACGTCAATAACCAACAAAAACCCCAAAAAAACTAACACCGTACCCGATTTCTCATTCCCGTGACTTAAAGTAACAAAAAAAGCCTTTCAAAGCGTCTTTTCGGCACTTTCCTCTCACTCAATGCCCCTTCCCCACCCGCCAACCCCTTACCCAATCCTCTGATCTACAAGCTGAGACAACTTTCAAGTCCGTGCATGCAATGCCACGCCCACAATCGTCCCCTCGCCGAAAGTTGAGCAATTGCATGCCTTAAAAGTGTCCTTTCGCCACTTTCCCCTGGCCCAATGCCCCCTCCCCAACCATTCCCACATAACCCATCCGATGACCTATAACCTACCACACGCCTATATATGTATGTCATGCCACGCCTACAAATAAGCGACGTCAATAACCAACAAAAACCCCAAAAAAACTAACACCGTACCCGATTTCTCATTCCCGTGACTTAAAGTAACAAAAAAAGCCTTTCAAAGCGTCTTTTCGGCACTTTCCTCTCACTCAATGCCCCTTCCCCACCCCCCAACCCCTTACCCAATCCTCTGATCTACAAGCTGAGACAACTTTCAAGTCCGTGCATGCAATGCCACGCCCACAATCGTCCCCTCGCCGAAAGTTGAGCAATTGCATGCCTTAAAAGTGTCCTTTCGCCACTTTCCCCTGGCCCAATGCCCCCTCCCCAACCATTCCCACATAACCCATCCGATGACCTATAACCTACCACACGCCTATATATGTATGTCATGCCACGCCTACAAATAAGCGACGTCAATAACCAACAAAAACCCCAAAAAAACTAACACCGTACCCGATTTCTCATTCCCGTGACTTAAAGTAACAAAAAAAGCCTTTCAAAGCGTCTTTTCGGCACTTTCCTCTCACTCAATGCCCCTTCCCCACCCCCCAACCCCTTACCCAATCCTCTGATCTACAAGCTGAGACAACTTTCAAGTCCGTGCATGCAATGCCACGCCCACAATCGTCCCCTCGCCGAAAGTTGAGCAATTGCATGCCTTAAAAGTGTCCTTTCGCCACTTTCCCCTGGCCCAATGCCCCCTCCCCAACCATTCCCACATAACCCATCCGATGACCTATAACCTACCACACGCCTATATATGTATGTCATGCCACGCCTACAAATAAGCGACGTCAATAACCAACAAAAACCCCAAAAAAACTAACACCGTACCCGATTTCTCATTCCCGTGACTTAAAGTAACAAAAAAAGCCTTTCAAAGCGTCTTTTCGGCACTTTCCTCTCACTCAATGCCCCTTCCCCACCCCCCAACCCCTTACCCAATCCTCTGATCTACAAGCTGAGACAACTTTCAAGTCCGTGCATGCAATGCCACGCCCACAATCGTCCCCTCGCCGAAAGTTGAGCAATTGCATGCCTTAAAAGTGTCCTTTCGCCACTTTCCCCTGGCCCAATGCCCCCTCCCCAACCATTCCCACATAACCCATCCGATGACCTATAACCTACCACACGCCTATATATGTATGTCATGCCACGCCTACAAATAAGCGACGTCAATAACCAACAAAAACCCCAAAAAAACTAACACCGTACCCGATTTCTCATTCCCGTGACTTAAAGTAACAAAAAAAGCCTTTCAAAGCGTCTTTTCGGCACTTTCCTCTCACTCAATGCCCCTTCCCCACCTGCCAACCCCTTACCCAATCCTCTGATCTACAAGCTGAGACAACTTTCAAGTCCGTGCATGCAATGCCACGCCCACAATCGTCCCCTCGCCGAAAGTTGAGCAATTGCATGCCTTAAAAGTGTCCTTTCGCCACTTTCCCCTGGCCCAATGCCCCCTCCCCAACCATTCCCACATAACCCATCCGATGACCTATAACCTACCACACGCCTATATATGTATGTCATGCCACGCCTACAAATAAGCGACGTCAATAACCAACAAAAACCCCAAAAAAACTAACACCGTACCCGATTTCTCATTCCCGTGACTTAAAGTAACAAAAAAAGCCTTTCAAAGCGTCTTTTCGGCACTTTCCTCTCACTCAATGCCCCTTCCCCACCCCCCAACCCCTTACCCAATCCTCTGATCTACAAGCTGAGACAACTTTCAAGTCCGTGCATGCAATGCCACGCCCACAATCGTCCCCTCGCCGAAAGTTGAGCAATTGCATGCCTTAAAAGTGTCCTTTCGCCACTTTCCCCTGGCCCAATGCCCCCTCCCCAACCATTCCCACATAACCCATCCGATGACCTATAACCTACCACACGCCTATATATGTATGTCATGCCACGCCTACAAATAAGCGACGTCAATAACCAACAAAAACCCCAAAAAAACTAACACCGTACCCGATTTCTCATTCCCGTGACTTAAAGTAACAAAAAAAGCCTTTCAAAGCGTCTTTTCGGCACTTTCCTCTCACTCAATGCCCCTTCCCCACCCCCCAACCCCTTACCCAATCCTCTGATCTACAAGCTGAGACAACTTTCAAGTCCGTGCATGCAATGCCACGCCCACAATCGTCCCCTCGCCGAAAGGTGAGCAATTGCATGCCTTAAAAGTGTCCTTTCGCCACTTTCCCCTGGCCCAATGCCCCCTCCCCAACCATTCCCACATAACCCATCCGATGACCTATAACCTACCACACGCCTATATATGTATGTCATGCCACGCCTACAAATAAGCGACGTCAATAACCAACAAAAACCCCAAAAAAACTAACACCGTACCCGATTTCTCATTCCCGTGACTTAAAGTAACAAAAAAAGCCTTTCAAAGCGTCTTTTCGGCACTTTCCTCTCACTCAATGCCCCTTCCCCACCCCCCAACCCCTTACCCAATCCTCTGATCTACAAGCTGAGACAACTTTCAAGTCCGTGCATGCAATGCCACGCCCACAATCGTCCCCTCGCCGAAAGGTGAGCAATTGCATGCCTTAAAAGTGTCCTTTCGCCACTTTCCCCTGGCCCAATGCCCCCTCCCCAACCATTCCCACATAACCCATCCGATGACCTATAACCTACCACACGCCTATATATGTATGTCATGCCACGCCTACAAATAAGCGACGTCAATAACCAACAAAAACCCCAAAAAAACTAACACCGTACCCGATTTCTCATTCCCGTGACTTAAAGTAACAAAAAAAGCCTTTCAAAGCGTCTTTTCGGCACTTTCCTCTCACTCAATGCCCCTTCCCCACCCCCCAACCCCTTACCCAATCCTCTGATCTACAAGCTGAGACAACTTTCAAGTCCGTGCATGCAATGCCACGCCCACAATCGTCCCCTCGCCGAAAGTTGAGCAATTGCATGCCTTAAAAGTGTCCTTTCGCCACTTTCCCCTGGCCCAATGCCCCCTCCCCAACCATTCCCACATAACCCATCCGATGACCTATAACCTACCACACGCCTATATATGTATGTCATGCCACGCCTACAAATAAGCGACGTCAATAACCAACAAAAACCCCAAAAAAACTAACACCGTACCCGATTTCTCATTCCCGTGACTTAAAGTAACAAAAAAAGCCTTTCAAAGCGTCTTTTCGGCACTTTCCTCTCACTCAATGCCCCTTCCCCACCCCCCAACCCCTTACCCAATCCTCTGATCTACAAGCTGAGACAACTTTCAAGTCCGTGCATGCAATGCCACGCCCACAATCGTCCCCTCGCCGAAAGTTGAGCAATTGCATGCCTTAAAAGTGTCCTTTCGCCACTTTCCCCTGGCCCAATGCCCCCTCCCCAACCATTCCCACATAACCCATCCGATGACCTATAACCTACCACACGCCTATATATGTATGTCATGCCACGCCTACAAATAAGCGACGTCAATAACCAACAAAAACCCCAAAAAAACTAACACCGTACCCGATTTCTCATTCCCGTGACTTAAAGTAACAAAAAAAGCCTTTCAAAGCGTCTTTTCGGCACTTTCCTCTCACTCAATGCCCCTTCCCCACCCGCCAACCCCTTACCCAATCCTCTGATCTACAAGCTGAGACAACTTTCAAGTCCGTGCATGCAATGCCACGCCCACAATCGTCCCCTCGCCGAAAGTTGAGCAATTGCATGCCTTAAAAGTGTCCTTTCGCCACTTTCCCCTGGCCCAATGCCCCCTCCCCAACCATTCCCACATAACCCATCCGATGACCTATAACCTACCACACGCCTATATATGTATGTCATGCCACGCCTACAAATAAGCGACGTCAATAACCAACAAAAACCCCAAAAAAACTAACACCGTACCCGATTTCTCATTCCCGTGACTTAAAGTAACAAAAAAAGCCTTTCAAAGCGTCTTTTCGGCACTTTCCTCTCACTCAATGCCCCTTCCCCACCCCCCAACCCCTTACCCAATCCTCTGATCTACAAGCTGAGACAACTTTCAAGTCCGTGCATGCAATGCCACGCCCACAATCGTCCCCTCGCCGAAGGTAAGCTAATTCAATGCTTCCAAGTCACCTTTCGCCATTCTCCCCCGGCCCAATGCCCTCACCTTAACCATTCCCATATACCGCATAGGCGCATACGATGGCCTATAACCTTCTCTTTCTCCGATCTTGTTTTTTCATACACTTCCTTTTGCCTTTTCTTCTTTACTCTATATATTTCTCCTGGCTATGTTTAACCAATCATCGGCATAATAATCGTCTCTCTCATGTCTTTTCTCTCACCTCTATTATATCTACATATTTATTTCCTTTATGTCGCCTTTCCTTGGGTGTAAGCTATGATTTTTATTTTTCATTTTCTTCTTCCCTTTTCTTCGTTATTTGTAAACTCGCTCATCTGTCCTTAAGCACTTCTTCTAGGGAATGATGATCGCTACCGATTTCCACCCCTATTTTAATTCCTATGCCTACTAGCTCCCCTTTATTATGTTTTTCTAATATACGCGTAATCTGTAATGGATTTACTTAGAATTTCACTAGTGTATTTATGTATGTCTTTATGTGAAAAGAGAGAGTTTGCGATCAATAGATAATTTATTAGGAAGAAATCCAGCAATCTCCTTCCGTTGGTGTTTAGAGTCATTTCTCCATGTATTCCTATGACTCCTTCCCATTTTTTCTTTTCATTTCCTATTCTAGAACTTAAATCGCTGGCTATGATTATCTTCCCTTTTTTCCTGTCGCATACTTCTGTCCCAGAATTTATCTTCTCCTTCCTTCTTTTCGTCCTCGTTCGGTCCGTATGCTACGACTATTGTTTTGGTTTCTCCGCATTTTCCTAATTCCACCTCTAGTATTTTTTTCCTTACTACTTATAACTCTCTGATATCATTTATTTTATTATTTTTCACCTCGCAAGCTACTCCTGCTCTTGGATTAGTGCTTTCTACTACCCCTCTGTATATCATAAGGTATCCATTATCTCATTTATTACATTTTTCACCTCTTTTATTTGTTTGTGTCAGTGCTAAAATCCACATTAATTCTGTTCATTCAATAATTCCTAGTTCCTTTTCCTTTATTCCCCTCACATTGCACTTTGACTTTCCTGTCTTCTTCGTTCTGCTTTTTCTCGTGGCTACTTGTTTTTTCTTTAGCATTCTTCCCTTCTTCCTTGGATCTTTTTTGCTTTTGTTGCTATTTGATTGGTTTTATAGGATGAACTTGTGCTCTTCATTTAGGTCTCCAAAAGCTCGTTGTGCTCCCCTCGTTTGTCGAATTGTTAGGAATAGTGGTGTGTGATGTGGAAATTTTGCGTTGAGAGCGGATGTCGGTATTGGGATAATGGGGAGGTGTGTTAGATCCGGTATCGTTGAGAATCGCAGAATCTTCAGTTTTAATCTCACTGTTGCAGAGCAGTGGCAGAGGAAGTGTTCTGTATCTTCCTTTCAACATCACTTGGACAATCAATAAGTGTGAGTGTGAGACAAGTTTCAAGTCCGTGCATGCAATGCCACGCCCACAATCGTCCCCTCGCCGAAAGTTGAGCAATTGCATGCCTTAAAAGTGTCCTTTCGCCACTTTCCCCTGGCCCAATGCCCCCTCCCCAACCATTCCCACATAACCCATCCGATGACCTATAACCTACCACACGCCTATATATGTATGTCATGCCACGCCTACAAATAAGCGAC
>CAMPTQ010000008.1:0-5000 GCA_946965025.1 Blera fallax
TAAAAAAAAAAATTTAATATATTTTATGCTAGACATTCCCCAAAAAAATTGATAATATAGAATACTAAGATTCATTTATTTTATGGTATATTTTATATATTAATATTATGAATTCATATATAATATAAATCCAATAATATAACATGTGCTTAAGCATATTTTAAAAGAAAAAATAAAAAAAAAATTAATTTCTTAAATTTTTCTTCTTCATATACAAGCAACTTATTTAGCATAGTCTCAACAACCCTCAACCATATGTAGTCCAAGCAGCACTTCAAAATTAATTAAAGTACATAACAGCATGGACTGCGATATGCGTTCAAAATGTCGATGTTCATGTGTCCTGCAGTTCACACGATGACGCACAGTTTGCTGCGTTCTTCATCGACCCATGAGCCAAGTGATCCACCGCTTAGAGTATTTAAATTTATTTTATTGGTACAAGTCAGATTTTATAAAAGAAAGAAAATATATAAAAAAAAAAAAAAATAAAAAAATTAATTAAAAATATAATCATATATAAATATATTTAAACATACATAAGTTTATTCAACGTTCAAACAAAATTTTAACTTAATTGTTTAAATTTTTCTTTATATATTTTTTTCAATATATTTTCAATATTTTTTTTCTTTTTTTTTGTGATTTTTATTTAATAAATCTTTCTTTTTATCATTTTCTTTTCTTAATTCATTTTATAAAAAAAAGAAAAGAAATGAATAACTAATGTCTATTGTTGCGAATGTCCAATTCAAAAGAATCGTTAACTTAATTTTCTTTTAACAGAAATAAGTACAACATATGACATTAGTTTTATGCGTTCAAAATTTTTGTTTACGTATTTAAATGAAAGAAAATATTATCCCAATCAAATAATACAAAACATGCGTTCAAAATTTTTGTTTACGTATTTAAATGAAAGAAAATATTATCCAATCAAATAATACAAAACATGCGTTCAAAATTTGTTTGCCTTATATATTTGTTTCTTTATAGAAGGAACACGTTAATGATCCTTCCGCAGGTTCACCTACGGAAACCTTGTTACGACTTTTACTTCCTCTAAATAATCAAGTTCGGTCAACTTCTGCGAAACAACCGTAACACGTGAGAGCGTCACAGTGATCACGTCCGGAGACCTCACTAAATAATTCAATCGGTAGTAGCGACGGGCGGTGTGTACAAAGGGCAGGGACGTAATCAATACGAGTTAATGACTCACACTTACTGGGAATTCCAAGTTCATGTGAACAGTTTCAGTTCACAATCCCAAGCATGAAAGTGGTTCAGCGGTTTACCCGGACCTCTCGGTCTAGGAAATACACGTTGATACTTTCATTGTAGCGCGCGTGCAGCCCAGGACATCTAAGGGCATCACAGACCTGGTTATTGCTCAAATCTCATTATTGCTAGACGCAATTTGTCCATTTAAGAAGCTAGTGTCCTTATAATGGGACAAAACAAACAGGTACGGCTCCACTTACATAAACACATTCAAACACTCCTACATTTTACTGTATTCATAAATGAAGGCTATGCAAGCTTCAACACCATAATCCTGAAAGCATCTATTTAATATATTTGAGTCTCGTTCGTTATCGGAATTAACCAGACAAATCACTCCACGAACTAAGAACGGCCATGCA
Source organism: Blera fallax (assembly GCA_946965025.1). NCBI lineage: Eukaryota > Metazoa > Arthropoda > Insecta > Diptera > Syrphidae > Blera > Blera fallax. Next base: position 1,647 of record CAMPTQ010000008.1, read on the forward strand.
CCACCACCCATAGATTCGAGAAAGAGCTATCAATCTGTCTTACACACTTATGTTCGGACCTGGTAAGTTTTCCCGTGTTGAGTCAAATTAAGCCGCAGGCTCCACTCCTGGTGGTGCCCTTCCGTCAATTCCTTTAAGTTTCAGCTTTGCAACCATACTTCCCCCGGAGCCCAAAAGCTTTGGTTTCCCGGGAAGCGACTGAGAGAGCCATAGAAGTAGCTACACCCAATTGCTAGCTGGCATCGTTTATGGTTAGAACTAGGGCGGTATCTGATCGCCTTCGAACCTCTAACTTTCGTTCTTGATTAATGAAAACATCTTTGGCAAATGCTTTCGCTTAAGTTAGTCTTACGACGGTCCAAGAATTTCACCTCTCGCGTCGTAATACTAATGCCCCCAAACTGCTTCTATTAATCATTACCTCTTGATCTAAAAACCAATGAAAGTAGAACAGAGGTCTTATTTCATTATTCCATGCACAAAATATTCAGGCATTTGGAGCCTGCTTTAAGCACTCTAATTTGTTCAAAGTAATTGTACCGGCCCACAACAACACTCGATGAAGAGCACTGAAGCAGGTTTAAATAGGAGGTATACATAATGATACAAGTACCATCATATATTAGAACTCCACCGGTAATACGCTTGCATACATAAGGTAATGTACAATCCACAATTATAGTTGTACTACCCGTATGAAGCACAAATTCAACTACGAACGTTTTAAACCGCAAACAACTTTAATATACGCTATTGGAGCTGGAATTACCGCGGCTGCTGGCACCAGACTTGCCCTCCAATAGGTCCTTGTTAAAGGATTTAAAGTGTACTCATTCCAATTACAGGGCCTCGGATATGAGTCCTGTATTGTTATTTTTCGTCACTACCTCCCCGAACTGGGAGTGGGTAATTTACGCGCCTGCTGCCTTCCTTAGATGTGGTAGCCGTTTCTCAGGCTCCCTCTCCGGAATCGAACCCTGATTCCCCGTTACCCGTTGCAACCATGGTAGTCCTAGATACTACCATCAATAGTTGATAGGGCAGACATTTGAAAGATCTGTCGTCGGTACGAGACCATACGATCGGCAAATTATCTAGAGTTCAACCATAATAACGATTTCCGAAAAAATCGCTTGGTTTTAGCCTAATAAAAGCACACGTTCCATAAGGTCCGTGTTTATATTGCATGTATTAGCTCTAGAATTACCACAGTTATCCAAGTAACTGTTAACGATCTAATGAACCATAACTGATATAATGAGCCTTTTGCGGTTTCACTTTTAATTCGTGTGTACTTAGACATGCATGGCTTAATCTTTGAGACAAGCATATAACTACTGGCAGGATCAACCAGAATAATGTTATAAAATAAAATATTATTTGAAATTTTCATTTGAAAAATAACATTAATTCCATCTAAATAATATTAAGAGAAACTTCAACTCATAAACATATATAAATTAAAGAAATAAACGATAAATACAACTTTATAAAATAAGGTATTTACATGTTATTTCTATATATGACAGAGAGAAAGATTTATATACTCTTAAAATCATAGAGGATTTTAATATATTTCACAAAGGTCAAAGTTACTTTAAATCAAAAATAAACACCAAATAAGAGACATTTTTTCAACTTATTTGAGTAATTTTTACTAAGTAAACCTTTCACAAATACATTATCAATGATTATTTTCAAAATACTAATTTCTCATTTACTTCATTTTAAAGCATATTTGTTATATTATTAAAAAAATATACAAATATTATTATGAAAAAGAATTAAGAATTCCTTATATTTCATATCAATTTTTCCTTTATATTACACAAAGAATATGCTACCATTTTATATATAAATACATATAATATAAAACTCTTTAAAGTCTATTTGAGCCACAAGACAAATAAATTAATATTTGCTTTCCATGGCCTCTTACCAGAAGAAAAGTTATAATTTCACGAATCTCTTCATGAATAAAAGTATCAAATTTAGTTTCACGAATTTCTTCATGAATAAGCCCTCAGAACCCTCTAAATAAAAAAAATATTTAGAGATTTCCTAGAATAGTGTAAAAGTGGACTTAACTCTGTTTTACTTTTATATGGTTTAACCATAAAAAAAGGCCCATTTTTTCGTCCAAACCATCATAATATCACTTTTACTCTCATTTTTCATCATAAATACACATTCTATTGAATTGTGTAAAAAATAATTTTTTTCGAAAAAAAAAACTTTTTTTCAAAAAAATTACTAAGTATGAATTTTTAGTAAAATTTTTTTATCAAAATACCACCACATCAATTTTTCGACATTTAACACATTTCTACCCCATACAACATTTATGTGTCATTCAGCCGTTCAAATGCCCGAATTTCAATGTGCTCGACTTTTGACCATCGATTGCCCCATAATGATAAAATATATTTAGACATTCTATAAGATAGTGTAAAAATGAACTTTACCGGAGATAAAAATTATTTTTTTTTTTTTTTTGAAAAATTACTTTATATCATTAGAATCATCATGAAAGAAATTTTATTCTTATTTTTGATGAAAAATTTATAAATTTTAGAAAAATTTATTATACGAAGAAATTTTCTCGAAAAAAATTCTAAGTCCAAAATGAAAGTAAAAAAAATTTTTTTTTGTTTTCAAATGAAAAAAATTTAAATAAAATGAAAGAAAATAAAAAAAAAATTTTCAAGTGAAAAAAATTTTTGAAAATTTTCTAAGTCCATAAAGACGAAGAAATTTTCTCGAAAAAAATTCTAAGTCCAAAATGAAGGAAAGATTTTTTTTTTTTTTTTCAAATGAAAAAAATTTTAATAATTTTCTAAGTCTAAGATGACGAAAGAAAATAAAAAAAAAAATTTCAAGTAGAAAAAATTTTCAAAAATTTTCTAAGTCCATAATGTACGAAGAAATTTTCTTGAAAAAAACTCTAAGTCCAAAATGAAAGAAAATTTTTATTGTAAAAATTTAAGAGAAAAATAAAAAGAATGAAAAACACTTTAAAGCAATGATAAAGATATACACATATGAATATGTTATTAAACATTGTTTAAAAATTGTTTTTAAAATTCTCTTATTAAACTCAAAAGATTTTTTAACTACCAACTCTTTTTATTTGCTTATTATATTTTTATATGGCATCAATTATTTGAGAAAAGTAAATTTCAGAATATAAAGTTAATATCATAATTTTGAAGTAAAATATTTAAGAGTTAAAAAAAAGAAAAGAAGAACAATTAATTTTAAAATAATAAGAAACACATTATTAAAATGGTTGAAATATAATTTAAAAAAAAAAAATTATTCTAAAATTCTTTATTTAATTCAAAATTATTTTAC
>CAMPTQ010000008.1:7500-10000 GCA_946965025.1 Blera fallax
AATTCTTTGATTCGAGAATAAAATATATTTTATTTATAACTTGAAAATTTTCGGCTTTCGCCTTGAACTTAGGACCGACTAACTCGTGATCAACCACTGTTCACACGAAACCCTTCTCCACTTCAGTCCTCCAAGGTCTCATTCGATTATTTGCTACTACCACCAAGATCTGTACCAATAGCGGCTCCATGCAGGCTTACGCCAAACACTTCTAAGCACACCATTGTACCCTCCTACTCACTAAAGTTTCAAAATTTATATTCAATCGAAATTAAATATAAATCATCTACTTTAGCGGTAATGTATAGGTATACAACTTAAGCGCCATCCATTTTAAGGGCTAGTTGCTTCGGCAGGTGAGTTGTTACACACTCCTTAGCGGATTACGACTTCCATGTCCACCGTCCTGCTGTTTTAAGCAACCAACGCCTTTCATGGTATCTGCATGAGTTGTTAATTTGGGCACCGTAACATTACGTTTGGTTCATCCCACAGCGCCAGTTCTGCTTACCAAAAGTGGCCCACTGGGCACAATATATCACAACCTAAACCTTCATATCAAGAAAGGCTAGGTTCTTACCCATTTAAAGTTTGAGAATAGGTTAAGGTCGTTTCGACCCTAATGCCTCTAATCATTCGCTTTACCAGATAAGATTATTTTACATAATTTTTAATTGCACCAGCTATCCTGAGGGAAACTTCGGAGGGAACCAGCTACTAGATGATTCGATTGGTCTTTCGCCCCTATACTCAATTCTGACAATCGATTTGCACGTCAGAACTGTTTCGGTCTTCCATCAGGGTTTCCCCTGACTTCAACCTGATCAAGTATAGTTCACCATCTTTCGGGTCACAGCATATATGCTCAAGGTACGCTCTAGTTAGAGGCATAAATAATATAAATATCATTATGCATAACTGTATAGAACGCCCCGGGATTGAATTTATATTTCATAATAAAATATAAACTAATCCCATTTAAAACAGTTAAGTTAATTATGCCATTGGGTTTTATTAAAAATACCCAATGACTTGCACATATGTTAGACTCCTTGGTCCGTGTTTCAAGACGGGTCCCGAAGGTATCCTGAATCTATCGCATTGTTAATCATATAAGCGCATACAATATAAATAAATCAATAGATTTATTCACCATTGTAAAATTTTAAAAGAAAAATTTAAGCACTATATATAATTAAATCTGTCAATGATTTATCAAATCTAATACATTTATTCTATGTTAGAAATCCGAAAATAACTAATTTGAATAAACTTAAGTAAAAGATCTTATGATAAATATTTATTACATTAACAGATTACAATGTCCTTATATGGAAAAATTGCACACTATTTCTATAATATGATAAATATCATAGTATTAGTGATGAATTTTCCATAACGGATATTCAGGTTCATCGGGCTTAACCTCTAAGCAGTTTCACGTACTATTTAACTCTCTATTCAGAGTTCTTTTCAACTTTCCCTCACGGTACTTGTTTACTATCGGTCTCATGGTTATATTTAGTTTTAGATGGAGTTTACCACCAACTTAGTGCTGCACTATCAAGCAACACGACTCTTTGGAAACATCTTCTAGTAATCATTAACGTTATACGGGCCTGGCACCCTCTATGGGTAAATGGCCTCATTTAAGAAGGACTTAAATCATTAATTTCTCATACTAGATTATAGATGTTCCATACACTGCATCCCATATTTGCCATAAAGACAAAATGGCTTAGTGCTGAACTGATTTCTTTTCGCTCGCCGCTACTAAGAAAATCCTTGTTAGTTTCTTTTCCTTCCCTCATTAATATGCTTAAATTCAGGGAGTTATCTCATATGAGTTGAGGTTGTTTAACACATACTATAAATAAATATTATTTAATATACTCAAATTTTAAATAAAATCCTTTCTATATATATTATCAAATAAGGGGCAATTCTATAAATATATTTATTATTATATTATAATAATAATAATTTCCCATTTTTATTATTAAAATCCAACATCTTTTATAAATATAAAAAAAAAAATTTAATATATTTTATGCTAGACATTCCCCAAAAAAATTGATAATATAGAATACTAAGATTCATTTATTTTATGGTATATTTTATATATTAATATTATGAATTCATATATAATATAAATCCAATAATATAACATGTGCTTAAGCATATTTTAAAAGAAAAAATAAAAAAAAAATTAATTTCTTAAATTTTTCTTCTTCATATACAAGCAACTTATTTAGCATAGTCTCACAACCCTCAACCATATGTAGTCCAAGCAGCACTTCAAAATTAATTAAAGTACATAACAGCATGGACTGCGATATGCGTTCAAAATGTCGATGTTCATGTGTCCTGCAGTTCACACGATGACGCACAGTTTGCTGCGTTCTTCATCGACCCATGAGCCAAGTGATCCACCGCTTAGAGTATTTAAATTTATTTTATTGGTACAAGTCAGATTTTATAAAAGAAAGAAAATATATAA
>CAMPTQ010000008.1:27500-30290 GCA_946965025.1 Blera fallax
AAACCTTCATATCAAGAAAGGCTAGGTTCTTACCCATTTAAAGTTTGAGAATAGGTTAAGGTCGTTTCGACCCTAATGCCTCTAATCATTCGCTTTACCAGATAAGATTATTTTACATAATTTTTAATTGCACCAGCTATCCTGAGGGAAACTTCGGAGGGAACCAGCTACTAGATGATTCGATTGGTCTTTCGCCCCCTATACTCAATTCTGACAATCGATTTGCACGTCAGAACTGTTTCGGTCTTCCATCAGGGTTTCCCCTGACTTCAACCTGATCAAGTATAGTTCACCATCTTTCGGGTCACAGCATATATGCTCAAGGTACGCTCTAGTTAGAGGCATAAATAATATAAATATCATTATGCATAACTGTATAGAACGCCCCGGGATTGAATTTATATTTCATAATAAAATATAAACTAATCCCATTTAAAACAGTTAAGTTAATTATGCCATTGGGTTTTATTAAAAATACCCAATGACTTGCACATATGTTAGACTCCTTGGTCCGTGTTTCAAGACGGGTCCCGAAGGTATCCTGAATCTATCGCATTGTTAATCATATAAGCGCATACAATATAAATAAATCATAGATTTATTCACCATTGTAAAATTTTAAAAGAAAAAATTTAAGCACTATATATAATTAAATCTGTCAATGATTTATCAAATCTAATACATTTATTCTATGTTAGAAATCCGAAAATAACTAATTTGAATAAACTTAAGTAAAAGATCTTTATGATAAATATTTATTACATTAACAGATTACAATGTCCTTATATGGAAAAATTGCACACTATTTCTATAATATGATAAATATCATAGTATTAGTGATGAATTTTCCATAACGGATATTCAGGTTCATCGGGCTTAACCTCTAAGCAGTTTCACGTACTATTTAACTCTCTATTCAGAGTTCTTTTCAACTTTCCCTCACGGTACTTGTTTACTATCGGTCTCATGGTTATATTTAGTTTTAGATGGAGTTTACCACCAACTTAGTGCTGCACTATCAAGCAACACGACTCTTTGGAAACATCTTCTAGTAATCATTAACGTTATACGGGCCTGGCACCCTCTATGGGTAAATGGCCTCATTTAAGAAGGACTTAAATCATTAATTTCTCATACTAGATTATAGATGTTCCATACACTGCATCCCATATTTGCCATAAAGACAAAATGGCTTAGTGCTGAACTGATTTCTTTTCGCTCGCCGCTACTAAGAAAATCCTTGTTAGTTTCTTTTCCTTCCCTCATTAATATGCTTAAATTCAGGGAGTTATCTCATATGAGTTGAGGTTGTTTAAACACATACTATAAATAAATATTATTTAATATACTCAAATTTTAAATAAAATCCTTTCTATATATATTATCAAATAAGGGGCAATTCTATAAATATATTTATTATTATATTATAATAATAATAATTTCCCATTTTTATTATTAAAATCCAACATCTTTTATAAATATAAAAAAAAAAATTTAATATATTTTATGCTAGACATTCCCCAAAAAAATTGATTAATATAGAATACTAAGATTCATTTATTTTATGGTATATTTTATATATTAATATTATGAATTCATATATAATATAAATCCAATAATATAACATGTGCTTAAGCATATTTTAAAAGAAAAAATAAAAAAAAAAATTAATTTCTTAAAATTTTTCTTCTTCATATACAAGCAACTTATTTAGCATAGTCTCACAACCCTCAACCATATGTAGTCCAAGCAGCACTTCAAAATTAATTAAAGTACATAACAGCATGGACTGCGATATGCGTTCAAAATGTCGATGTTCATGTGTCCTGCAGTTCACACGATGACGCACAGTTTCATCGACCCATGAGCCAAGTGATCCACCGCTTAGAGTATTTAAATTTATTTTATTGGTACAAGTCAGATTTTATAAAAGAAAGAAAATATATAAAAAAAAAAAAAAATAAAAAAATTAATTAAAAATATAATCATATATAAATATATTTAAACATACATAAGTTATTCAACGTTCAAAACAAAATTTTAACTTAATTGTTTAAATTTTTCTTTATATATTTTTTTTCAAATATATTTTCAATATTTTTTTTTCTTTTTTTTTGTGATTTTTTATTTAATAAATCTTTCTTTTTATCATTTTCTTTTCTTAATTCATTTATAAAAAAAAGAAAAGAAATGAATAACTAATGTCTATTGTTGCGAATGTCCAATTCAAAAGAATCGTTAACTTAATTTTCTTTTAACAGAAATAAGTACAACATATGACATTAGTTTTATGCGTTCAAAATTTTTGTTTACGTATTTAAATGAAAGAAAATATTATCCAATCAAATAATACAAAACATGCGTTCAAAATTTTTGTTTACGTATTTAAATGAAAGAAAATATTATCCAATCAAATAATACAAAACATGCGTTCAAAATTTTTGTTTACGTATTTAAATGAAAGAAAATATTATCCAATCAAATAATACAAAACATGCGTTCAAAATTTGTTTGCCTTATATATTTGTTTCTTTATAGAAGGAACACGTTAATGATCCTTCCGCAGGTTCACCTACGGAAACCTTGTTACGACTTTTACTTCCTCTAAATAATCAAGTTCGGTCAACTTCTGCGAAACAACCGTAACACGTGAGAGCGTCACAGTGATCACGTCCGGAGACCTCACTAAATAATTCAATCGGTAGTAGCGACGGGCGGTGTGTACAAAGGGCAGGGACGTAATCAATACGAGTTAATGACTCACACTTACTGGGAATTCCAAGTTCATGT
>CAMPTQ010000009.1:5000-7500 GCA_946965025.1 Blera fallax
TTATTATATTATAATAATAATAATTTCCCATTTTTATTATTAAAATCCAACATCTTTTATAAATATAAAAAAAAAAATTTAATATATTTTATGCTAGACATTCCCCAAAAAAATTGATAATATAGAATACTAAGATTCATTTATTTTATGGTATATTTTATATATTAATATTATGAATTCATATATAATATAAATCCAATAATATAACATGTGCTTAAGCATATTTTAAAAGAAAAAATAAAAAAAAAATTAATTTCTTAAATTTTTCTTCTTCATATACAAGCAACTTATTTAGCATAGTCTCACAACCCTCAACCATATGTAGTCCAAGCAGCACTTCAAAATTAATTAAAGTACATAACAGCATGGACTGCGATATGCGTTCAAAATGTCGATGTTCATGTGTCCTGCAGTTCACACGATGACGCACAGTTTGCTGCGTTCTTCATCGACCCATGAGCCAAGTGATCCACCGCTTAGAGTATTTAAATTTATTTTATTGGTACAAGTCAGATTTTATAAAAGAAAGAAAATATATAAAAAAAAAAAAAAATAAAAAAATTAATTAAAAATATAATCATATATAAATATATTTAAACATACATAAGTTATTCAACGTTCAAAACAAAATTTTAACTTAATTGTTTAAATTTTTCTTTATATATTTTTTTCAAATATATTTTCAATATTTTTTTTCTTTTTTTTTGTGATTTTTATTTAATAAATCTTTCTTTTTATCATTTTCTTTTCTTAATTCATTTTATAAAAAAAAGAAAAGAAATGAATAACTAATGTCTATTGTTGCGAATGTCCAATTCAAAAGAATCGTTAACTTAATTTTCTTTTAACAGAAATAAGTACAACATATGACATTAGTTTTATGCGTTCAAAATTTTTGTTTACGTATTTAAATGAAAGAAAATATTATCCAATCAAATAATACAAAACATGCGTTCAAAATTTTTGTTTACGTATTTAAATGAAAGAAAATATTATCCAATCAAATAATACAAAACATGCGTTCAAAATTTTTGTTTACGTATTTAAATGAAAGAAAATATTATCCAATCAAATAATACAAAACATGCGTTCAAAATTTGTTTGCCTTATATATTTGTTTCTTTATAGAAGGAACACGTTAATGATCCTTCCGCAGGTTCACCTACGGAAACCTTGTTACGACTTTTACTTCCTCTAAATAATCAAGTTCGGTCAACTTCTGCGAAACAACCGTAACACGTGAGAGCGTCACAGTGATCACGTCCGGAGACCTCACTAAATAATTCAATCGGTAGTAGCGACGGGCGGTGTGTACAAAGGGCAGGGACGTAATCAATACGAGTTAATGACTCACACTTACTGGGAATTCCAAGTTCATGTGAACAGTTTCAGTTCACAATCCCAAGCATGAAAGTGGTTCAGCGGTTTACCCGGACCTCTCGGTCTAGGAAATACACGTTGATATTTTCATTGTAGCGCGCGTGCAGCCCAGGACATCTAAGGGCATCACAGACCTGTTATTGCTCAATCTCATTATTGCTAGACGCAATTTGTCCATTTAAGAAGCTAGTGTCCTTATAATGGGACAAACAAACAGGTACGGCTCCACTTACATAAACACATTCAAACACTCCTACATTTTACTGTATTCATAAATGAAGGCTATGCAAGCTTCAACACCATAATCCTGAAAGCATCTATTTAATATATTTGAGTCTCGTTCGTTATCGGAATTAACCAGACAAATCACTCCACGAACTAAGAACGGCCATGCACCACCACCCATAGATTCGAGAAAGAGCTATCAATCTGTCTTACACACTTATGTTCGGACCTGGTAAGTTTTCCCGTGTTGAGTCAAATTAAGCCGCAGGCTCCACTCCTGGTGGTGCCCTTCCGTCAATTCCTTTAAGTTTCAGCTTTGCAACCATACTTCCCCCGGAGCCCAAAAGCTTTGGTTTCCCGGGAAGCGACTGAGAGAGCCATAGAAGTAGCTACACCCAATTGCTAGCTGGCATCGTTTATGGTTAGAACTAGGGCGGTATCTGATCGCCTTCGAACCTCTAACTTTCGTTCTTGATTAATGAAAACATCTTTGGCAAATGCTTTCGCTTAAGTTAGTCTTACGACGGTCCAAGAATTTCACCTCTCGCGTCGTAATACTAATGCCCCCAAACTGCTTCTATTAATCATTACCTCTTGATCTAAAAACCAATGAAAGTAGAACAGAGGTCTTATTTCATTATTCCATGCACAAAATATTCAGGCATTTGGAGCCTGCTTTAAGCACTCTAATTTGTTCAAAGTAATTGTACCGGCCCACAACAACACTCGATGAAGAGCACTGAAGCAGGTTTAAATAGGAGGTATACATAATGATACAAGTACCATCATATATTAGAACTCCACCGGTAATACGCTTGCATACATAAGGTAATGTACAATCCACAATTATAGTTGTACTACCCGTATGAAGCACAAATTCAACTACGAACGTTTT
>CAMPTQ010000009.1:12500-15000 GCA_946965025.1 Blera fallax
TTAATAACAAACGGATACTCAACAGGTTACGGAATTGGAACCGTATTCCCTTTCGTTCAAAAATTATCAAGTATCTAAATTATATATATAAATAAACGAATAAACTTTATTTATTTTTAATTAAATAAAATTCTTTGATTCGAGAATAAAATATATTTTATTTATAACTTGAAAATTTTCGGCTTTCGCCTTGAACTTAGGACCGACTAACTCGTGATCAACCACTGTTCACACGAAACCCTTCTCCACTTCAGTCCTCCAAGGTCTCATTCGATTATTTGCTACTACCACCAAGATCTGTACCAATAGCGGCTCCATGCAGGCTTACGCCAAACACTTCTAAGCACACCATTGTACCCTCCTACTCACTAAAGTTTCAAAATTTATATTCAATCGAAATTAAATATAAATCATCTACTTTAGCGGTAATGTATAGGTATACAACTTAAGCGCCATCCATTTTAAGGGCTAGTTGCTTCGGCAGGTGAGTTGTTACACACTCCTTAGCGGATTACGACTTCCATGTCCACCGTCCTGCTGTTTTAAGCAACCAACGCCTTTCATGGTATCTGCATGAGTTGTTAATTTGGGCACCGTAACATTACGTTTGGTTCATCCCACAGCGCCAGTTCTGCTTACCAAAAGTGGCCCACTGGGCACAATATATCACAACCTAAACCTTCATATCAAGAAAGGCTAGGTTCTTACCCATTTAAAGTTTGAGAATAGGTTAAGGTCGTTTCGACCCTAATGCCTCTAATCATTCGCTTTACCAGATAAGATTATTTTACATAATTTTTAATTGCACCAGCTATCCTGAGGGAAACTTCGGAGGGAACCAGCTACTAGATGATTCGATTGGTCTTTCGCCCCTATACTCAATTCTGACAATCGATTTGCACGTCAGAACTGTTTCGGTCTTCCATCAGGGTTTCCCCTGACTTCAACCTGATCAAGTATAGTTCACCATCTTTCGGGTCACAGCATATATGCTCAAGGTACGCTCTAGTTAGAGGCATAAATAATATAAATATCATTATGCATAACTGTATAGAACGCCCCGGGATTGAATTTATATTTCATAATAAAATATAAACTAATCCCATTTAAAACAGTTAAGTTAATTATGCCATTGGGTTTTATTAAAAATACCCAATGACTTGCACATATGTTAGACTCCTTGGTCCGTGTTTCAAGACGGGTCCCGAAGGTATCCTGAATCTATCGCATTGTTAATCATATAAGCGCATACAATATAAATAAATCAATAGATTTATTCACCATTGTAAAATTTTAAAAGAAAAATTTAAGCACTATATATAATTAAATCTGTCAATGATTTATCAAATCTAATACATTTATTCTATGTTAGAAATCCGAAAATAACTAATTTGAATAAACTTAAGTAAAAGATCTTATGATAAATATTTATTACATTAACAGATTACAATGTCCTTATATGGAAAAATTGCACACTATTTCTATAATATGATAAATATCATAGTATTAGTGATGAATTTTCCATAACGGATATTCAGGTTCATCGGGCTTAACCTCTAAGCAGTTTCACGTACTATTTAACTCTCTATTCAGAGTTCTTTTCAACTTTCCCTCACGGTACTTGTTTACTATCGGTCTCATGGTTATATTTAGTTTTAGATGGAGTTTACCACCAACTTAGTGCTGCACTATCAAGCAACACGACTCTTTGGAAACATCTTCTAGTAATCATTAACGTTATACGGGCCTGGCACCCTCTATGGGTAAATGGCCTCATTTAAGAAGGACTTAAATCATTAATTTCTCATACTAGATTATAGATGTTCCATACACTGCATCCCATATTTGCCATAAAGACAAAATGGCTTAGTGCTGAACTGATTTCTTTTCGCTCGCCGCTACTAAGAAAATCCTTGTTAGTTTCTTTTCCTTCCCTCATTAATATGCTTAAATTCAGGGAGTTATCTCATATGAGTTGAGGTTGTTTAACACATACTATAAATAAATATTATTTAATATACTCAAATTTTAAATAAAATCCTTTCTATATATATTATCAAATAAGGGGCAATTCTATAAATATATTTATTATTATATTATAATAATAATAATTTCCCATTTTTATTATTAAAATCCAACATCTTTTATAAATATAAAAAAAAAAATTTAATATATTTTATGCTAGACATTCCCCAAAAAAATTGATAATATAGAATACTAAGATTCATTTATTTTATGGTATATTTTATATATTAATATTATGAATTCATATATAATATAAATCCAATAATATAACATGTGCTTAAGCATATTTTAAAAGAAAAAATAAAAAAAAAATTAATTTCTTAAATTTTTCTTCTTCATATACAAGCAACTTATTTAGCATAGTCTCACAACCCTCAACCATATGTAGTCCAAGCAGCACTTCAAAATTAATTAAAGTACATAACAGCATGGACTGCGATATGCGTTCAAAATGTCGATGTTCATGTGTCCTGCA
>CAMPTQ010000009.1:17500-19066 GCA_946965025.1 Blera fallax
TTAGCCTAATAAAAGCACACGTTCCATAAGGTCCGTGTTTATATTGCATGTATTAGCTCTAGAATTACCACAGTTATCCAAGTAACTGTTAACGATCTAATGAACCATAACTGATATAATGAGCCTTTTGCGGTTTCACTTTTAATTCGTGTGTACTTAGACATGCATGGCTTAATCTTTGAGACAAGCATATAACTACTGGCAGGATCAACCAGAATAATGTTATAAAATAAAATATTATTTGAAATTTTCATTTGAAAAATAACATTAATTCCATCTAAATAATATTAAGAGAAACTTCAACTCATAAACATATATAAATTAAAGAAATAAACGATAAATACAACTTTATAAAATAAGGTATTTACATGTTATTTCTATATATGACAGAGAGAAAGATTTATATACTCTTAAAATCATAGAGGATTTTAATATATTTCACAAAGGTCAAAGTTACTTTAAATCAAAAATAAACACCAAATAAGAGACATTTTTTCAACTTATTTGAGTAATTTTTACTAAGTAAACCTTTCACAAATACATTATCAATGATTATTTTCAAAATACTAATTTCTCATTTACTTCATTTTAAAGCATATTTGTTATATTATTAAAAAAATATACAAATATTATTATGAAAAAGAATTAAGAATTCCTTATATTTCATATCAATTTTTCCTTTATATTACACAAAGAATATGCTACCATTTTATATATAAATACATATAATATAAAACTCTTTAAAGTCTATTTGAGCCACAAGACAAATAAATTAATATTTGCTTTCCATGGCCTCTTACCAGAAGAAAAGTTATAATTTCACGAATCTCTTCATGAATAAAAGTATCAAATTTAGTTTCACGAATTTCTTCATGAATAAGCCCTCAGAACCCTCTAAATAAAAAAAATATTTAGAGATTTCCTAGAATAGTGTAAAAGTGGACTTAACTCTGTTTTACTTTTATATGGTTTAACCATAAAAAAAGGCCCATTTTTTCGTCCAAACCATCATAATATCACTTTTACTCTCATTTTTCATCATAAATACACATTCTATTGAATTGTGTAAAAAATAATTTTTTTCGAAAAAAAAAACTTTTTTTCAAAAAAATTACTAAGTATGAATTTTTAGTAAAATTTTTTTATCAAAATACCACCACATCAATTTTTCGACATTTAACACATTTCTACCCCATACAACATTTATGTGTCATTCAGCCGTTCAAATGCCCGAATTTCAATGTGCTCGACTTTTGACCATCGATTGCCCCATAATGATAAAATATATTTAGACATTCTATAAGATAGTGTAAAAATGAACTTTACCGGAGATAAAAATTATTTTTTTTTTTTTTTTGAAAAATTACTTTATATCATTAGAATCATCATGAAAGAAATTTTATTCTTATTTTTGATGAAAAATTTATAAATTTTAGAAAAATTTATTATACGAAGAAATTTTCTCGAAAAAAATTCTAAGTCCAAAATGAAAGTAAAAAAAATTTTTTTTTGTTTTCAAATGAAAAAAATTTAAATAAAATGAAAGAAAATAAAAAAAAAATTTTC